>WYDI02002981.1:0-83129 GCA_009867235.2 Psittacus erithacus | reverse complement strand
CTGAAAGTTAGAAACACAGTGCTGCACCAGCCACTAAGAAGGAGAAAAAATCACTGCTACTGCTGAACCCATGACAATTATATGAACTCATTTCTTTTCTGTACCCAGGACCTTTATTTTGGTCAGAGTACACAATAAGTATTGCCACTTGATGAGCAACTATTGAATATTTTGTTTTATATTAATTTTTCAGCGAGTGGCCTGTTTTCATCTGAGAGATCAGTCAAAATTCAAGATCTTGTGGGTGTTCCCTTTAAAATGAGAGACTAGTGATAGAATCGGGCATTTTGTTAATTCAATCCCTTTCATCTAGAAAGAATGGACAGTCATGAAGTGATATTTTGCTGAACTCAGTAGGAGTCAGACAAGAAGCATTTTCTTTTCTTAAATTTTCAAGCAACACTGGCACTAATTCTGCTGCTGTTAGTTTCTGTCCTGCTTCCGCTGGCATCTCCATCAAACAGGAGGGAGGGAACTGTTTCCCTCCAACTACTGTCCACCTAGACAGGGGGCTCAGCTTCTGATCAAATTCATGTATAATCTGTGTTTACAGCTGACTTACTTTCAGAAGAAGCGTAATCTTTCTATTTTGTGTCCAGGTGAACTTTAAACACAATTTCATTTATGTGATATTGGTGCATTTACACAGACCACTGTTTTAACCACAAAAAGACATTCCAAAGCCTGTTAGGATGAAAAAATCATTAATTTCCTTGGGGTTTAGTTTTGTAATGTTCATAAAAACGGACTAAGAATAATTCGCAAGCATTAACACACATTCATATGCCTCTCTGAAGACTGATGTTACCCTAATTTTACAAATGAGGCACTGGAGCACATAAAAAATAGGATCAAAAGTTTTCATCAGTTTTAGAAGCCAGTCTGAAACACCAGCATTTTTTGGTTTTGAGGATAGTTAGCGTTATCTTCTTTGTACTTTAAAGAAAACTATCACTGGCTTCAGCTGCAGCTGTAAATACTGGAGACTTTTACAAATTTAACCCCTCCATATTTGTCAGGTCCCAAAAAAATAGGAACACGACACATCTGGTAAGTTGCTTTATGAAGTGACATCCCATAGCACAGGCTGAGACATAATCCTGTTCAGCTGGACAGTATTTGCACCCTTAAACACATCACTATGTTTTCTTCTGGCACTCCATAGTCTCAGATAACCCCTTCCAGCTTCAGCAGCTAATGTGACTAGATTTAGCTATGACTTACAGCCTAAATTCACATGTCACTTAGTAAGTCTGTTACAGGGCCTACACACGAAGGAGGCAGGAAAAGGATGTATGGACACTCTAGTTAGCAGTGATACTCTTTTAGTGAAGAGACTTCTTACCTAATCTGCCACCTGAAAAATCCAAAACAAATAGAAAGAACAGGTATTCAGTCCTGTGAAATGTCATCCTCCATACAGTTCATGAACAAGGTTATATTTGCTTTCTGCCAGTTGAGTTAATGAGACCAGCAATGACCTGTTATCTCCTGTGTCAACAAGTACCCCTGGGACAGCGCCAGCACCTTTCAAAGACATTTGGTGCCAGCCAAGATTTGGGAACCTTAGAGATCTTTTCTTGGCCCTAAGGGGAGCATAGAAGCTTACCTCACCCAGCTCTCACCCAGTTTGACTTCTCATACCCTCTGCACACTCGCCTCTTACTTTTCCTGTCTGATGCATCCTGGTGCTTGGCCTCTTCTTCCAGTTCCATTTTCTTTACCTAGCAAGAGTCACAATACATACCAAAGACATTCCTAGGCCCAGATTGCTTCCCTTTACCTTAAATAGGCTATTACATCTGCATTTTTTCACCCACTGTAGTTACTGGTTGATTTTTAGCTGTGCTCTGGATACAGAGGAGAAGCTGCATACCTCCAACAGAAGCTGACACCAAGAAACATGAATGCTGAAAGTGCTTATCTGCCTCAAAGCTATCACTGTGACTTCTTTTCTCTACAGACAACAGCATGAAAAACATCCTCTCACTGGCAACGTTCTGTGCTTACATTTCTAGTCACACCATTCTATTCAATTGAATACTCAAAGAATTCAAATAAACTGAACTCCTCTACCTCCAAATGAATATAACTATTGCCTGTCATGCTAGGTAAATCTGGGCAACACTTAAATGCTTACATGCTGTCTTTTTCCAGGGTACATAACATTAGTCAGTTAATTTGCTTGTTTCCTAACACTTCTACCTACCTTATTTATATATTAGCTCAAATGAATTATTACACAAGTATTTGGTAGCTGCTATTCTTTTTGTTACATGGACTATCATCTTGTCATATTTGCTAAAAGCCTAATAATCTGCAAAGACAACACTTTGAAGACTGAAAAATAAAGGGAACTAAACCATTTGCTGTAGAATCTTCAATAGGCCTTATTTTCCCCTTCAGCCTGATTACCAAGCAATCACAAGTTACCCAGCAAGTCGTAAGGGCACTCTTTGATTGTTCTTACATGCTACCAGTGGTTTTTTTTCTTTCTTTCCATTAACACAGGGGAAAAAACCCTGATGGCCTTCTCAGAAATATTTAGGAAGCAGTCTAGGTCATAGCAAGCCAAGCCATTCTAATCTTTCACTGATCAGCTGCTTCTCTTCTCTTAGACACCAGTGTGCCTTCGTATCATCAGTGGCCACAATCTTTCAAGCCTTTAGTGACTTTCAACTCTGTAATTTCTATTTTACATGCTGTTTCCCCACTAATAGGACTCTGAGGGTGCAATGAGGCATAATAAATACTTTGTGAGGTTTATTACTTTGGAAAGTACTAAGGAAATGAGGAAAACACAAACAAAATTTCCACTCTATGTCAGGTTTTCAGGATAAAAAAACATTATACTGGGACTTTTCAGAACCCTGGCTTGCTGACCTAATAGATGACACTGTTTTTCTGTGTCATGCCAGCTACTAATCTCAACTTTAACATCTAGTTTGAAAGGAGTTGTGTATTTTTATATACTGCAATGTATGAGTTCTCGTAAATTTGACATCTTCTCCTCTTTGCTCATATAATTCTCCCCTTTTGTTCAGGTTCAACAATGTTCAACACCATTCATCCAGCAAAAAATCTGAGCACCTGAGAGTATTACCAAGAAAACACAAAAAAGCATGAGCTGCCAAGCAATTTACACATGTGAAGGCTTTGATGTATTTATGTAATAGCAGCAAATAAATGGGTCCAATGAATTTGGTATAAATAATGACTAATAGCCTAAGCTTCTTGTAGTTCCTTATTCCTTATTCGCAAAGAAAACAGTAGATCAAATGCAGGTTTGCATAGATACAAGTCCCTTCAAGCTCCTGGCAGATATATCCACTTATGTAAGGGCTGAATTAAGTCTAAATATATATCTATTTAAAGATTAAACATGAGTTTCATAAAGAAGAAGATACTGGAAGTAGAAAGAAAGTTTTCGTATTAAATACTAGAATACGTAAATATATAAAACCTCTCATACACAGAAAAATGTCATTATCAGGACATTTAAATTAAAATACTCAAATATTAATGAAACACAAATATTAGAGTATCAAAAGTCAAGGCAAGAACACTACATTTTTTGGAAAGTCACAGAATCCAGACCTTAAGACTAAACCCAGTCTTGGAACTGTCTGTCTTGACTCATCCTGTTCTCTGTAAAAAAGACAAACCCGACACTTCATACTTTGAAAAGACTCAAAATTCAGAACCTTAGTTGCATGTCTAGTTACAGCTTATGCTGTCCATGAAGTAAATTGCTAGAAGGCTCATAAACACATTTAATACAAAGTGATTTTCAAAACAGTAGAGGCGGAACAAAAGAGCCTTTCACTAAAACTTCCTATAACAAACTCTCCCATCACAGAAAGATACTGTCAATCACTTCATTACAATCAGAAAAAGCTTTAAATTTAATCATCAAATAAACTGCTTATCCTGCTGGTGCAAGATTGCCTCAGGGCACAGAAGAGAATTTGCAGCAGCCCAGTTTCACCTTTGGCTCTTTCAACTTGTACATGTAAGAAAAGACTGAAATCCAACTTAGCATTCCATTTGCTTAAAATGTATTTTATGGACATTTCAAAATGATCCGGCCAATGCTTTGGGAAAATCAGGCACCAAATTAAAAACTACAAACAGTATGTAGTGAATGTGTGGTTACACCTTGTAAACAAATACAGAAAAAGAGGGTAAGTTTACCGTAGCCCTGTACGGAGTGCTGAAAATGCTGCTATTTTGCCTAAACTGCCATATATTCAATTTGGTCTTATCTTACAGGTGTTCTGCACTTTATGCTATCATAAATGCTGTAGTTCTGCTGATGTTATTGTAGCTCCGCAAACAATAAGTTAAGGTAAGTTAAGGTAAATAAAGAAAAATGCAGACAAGATATTTAAAATGTATGAACATATTATTCAGGAGGATTTATTCATTTAAAATATTGTTACAATTCCCAAAAAAATTCAATTGAGAAGACTATATGCACCATAGTACGTGATTAGGACCTGACACAGGAGGCTAAGGTGACCCTTCAAATTTTCCTGGGAAGTAGACTGTTAGATCTGCTGTTACATGACACTAAGGCTGCTCTTGCAAACTATGGTGTGAATAATTCTGCGTAAAAAATTAATTGAGTGAAGAGTCACACAACAGGCGTCCTGCATCAGTAAATGATCATCTCTGTCATGGCTTGTGTGGCTGACACAAACTGATATTAGGTATTGCATATCTTTGTAATGACAAGGCTCTCTAGGTGCTTTTTTGAACAAGTTTCCTGAGAGGACTCACACGTCATGCTCCCTTACCCTTCACTAACGGTCTTTTCAAAATCACCCTGCTTTGCAAGGGTATTTTTCTATGCTCTGAAAGATTTAATACTGTCCATAAGCCACTATCACATCACTATTCCCTTCTGGTATGGGCTGTTACTGTGTTAGTCCTCTGTATTCACAGAACTAAGCTACAGTAGGGCTTTTGTCCTGCCTTTCTGGGATGCACTCCTTTCACTGATAGTATCTGGACTGTCCTGAGGTCTGGGACACTGCAGTTTTGTTTCCATTTCTCTGACTATATGCTTTGTGATGCAGTTCCCTACCAGAATGCCCTTTCCATTTTGGTATACAGGAATTTGCCCCCAGAATCTTTCTTCAGTTGAAGGCAAATTTTTACAAAATCTGTTGCACCACAAACTTACTACTCTGAAAAGCAAGGAAGCTGAAAGAAGAGCTGACTCCAGAAGAAACTACTGTAGGGACAGCCCATGAAACCTGGTTCTATATGTGGCCTTACAGATTATTTAGAAATAGGCCAGCTGTGTATGTAAATCTCTTCAATGTATAAGCTAACAAAAAAAATGTGTATTTGTAAGTATAATCTCCTAAAAGGGTTGTGGTTACAAGACATGCATAGAAATGACCCATCCTATAGCAGGTATTTCTAATGTTACATATACAGTGTTATTACTGGCAACCAAAACTTCCCTTTGTGATAGTATGCAGCTGTAAGCTATATCCGCCACAGAAAGGACATATCAGAACAGAGAGGATACTGCAAACACCCTTTTATTTAAAAGCTCCTGATCAGGACTAAGCAAAGGCTCTTCAAAGAGTCATCTGCTACTTCCTACCTGGCCCTGCATTGTAACGATGGTTACAGGCCAGTGGATAGCCTGTAATTCACAGTTGAGGTGTATTGCTCATTTTGCTAAGCATTTAATTTTTATAGCCAAAGCCATTTGCGCAGTTAACAAAATCATTATAAGAATTAAAATGCCAACTGTAAAAGGAAAAGCCCTATTTGAAAATGCTTGTAGCTGTGGGAAGCCATCATTAGGAAGGATCCCCACCACAGCTGCGTTGTGAGTAATCTTGTTCTAACAGAGTGTAATTTCTGGAAAGCTACCTAGCTGATAAATCCAGTAAAGGCAGGGTGTTCTAGCATGTACCTCAGTAATTTAGCAGGTATCTAAAGGCACTAGTTTAAAGTTATCAAACAACTGCTTTTACGTAATGGAGTTTGATGGTCATTTCTACACATATCATGTAATTGTAATCATGACCTTTCACTGTAGTCAGGTTAAAATATCAACAATCATCTGATGGCTGTAGGTGCAGGTCTTCACAAATGTTTTGCACAGGCTGATTTGCAATTTAAGCTAACAATATGCGGACAGTCAAACCATCCAGAAAGTTTTCCCTTGTCTAATCTGTCTTGACTGATAAAGAGCAAGGTTAAAGCAGAACATATTTTGGGTTATCACACCCTGAGCGAGCAAGTGGATTTGAGATTGCGTGACCCCAGTGGCAACGTCTTTCTTTTAACATAGTTGTACATTTCTAACATTACCCAGTTTGGTCTTTGCAAATAAAACACACCCAATTTTTCATTAAATTGCTTGCTTATTGTACACACAGAGAAAGGTTTGATTATCAGTCTCCACAAATGACAGACCTCTGATTTTGACCATGTATTTGCTTTCCATCAGCTTCCTTCCATAATCATTTAAAAATATCCCCTATATAGCTCTGCACAAAGTGACTTTTTTTCCTAACCTCAGTGCTGCAAAACTACAGATGATGTTACCAGCCTTCCAAAGTAGTTTTTACCATAATAAACATTTCTATAATTAACTGATTCACCTTTTCTTTTTCATAATGCTCGACATTTTCCATACACAAAGTCCCATCTACCTGCATATACTTTGTTACAGACACAGCCATTGTTCATTTATGTACTAGTGATCTGTTTGTCATGGCTGCTTTAATAACTGAGGTACATTTATCCTCACTGAGAGAAACAGCTTAACATGTTTGGAGATGGAGATGTGGTTAAAGTGGGATCTATTTCTCCATGCTACCTCAATTTGTTAGTATTTTTCTCTTGCTTTTTAAGTTCAGCTAAAGCAATCAATCTGATAATATTATATCTTTTCCCTTCCACTTGCACGTACAACCAGAAAAACCCCCACAGTTAAAATAAAGCTAAGCAACCTCTCTCCCCTCTGGTGAGTTTGATTTCTGCTTATCAGTCTTTACTTTGTGTGTTACCCATTGTTTCCACCTCTTCTCTATAACAAAAGATGAACTTTATGACTCAACTTAAATCAACAGTCCCTCTTTCCATAATCAGAAAAATTGGCTTTAGCACATCAGTTGGAAACACACACTTACAGAGCTGACTTCTGGCTTTCAAAGCCAACTGTATCCCTCTTCAGTAAGGATATAATTCATTCTTTCAAATCTTCAAATACACATGCTAAACCCACAATTCTCTGAGCTCTTAACCACTTCAGTACCAACAGTGCTTATTCAGGTTCTCATTTGAAACTTCTTTTTCCTTTCTCTCCACTGCTTACTGTGCTGCCAATGTACACATTCCTCCAAGTTCATGCACTTACTCACGTATTTATTTGAAAACACATTACTGATTTTCGTAACACTGCCATCCTTAAATCTGAACTATTTTTATCTCGATACCTCTCAGATTTGCTTATCTTGAATCCCTCATTTTAATTGCCCTAAATTTGCTAACAATTGGGAACATTTTTATGTACAGCTCTCTTTTTTCTATCCCATGAATGTAAAACTGAAGCAGCAAATGAAAACGTGAAAAAAACCCAAACCCCAAGAAAAGTACACAGTTCTCTTTTTTTCTTGTTCTACCTCATATTTTTTCGGTTGCATGTATTCATGCTTCTTCATTATACTGCTGGTTATGCCAGAATTTGGCAGTTAATTGAAGCAATATCCCAATATCCAGCAGCTTCCAAGGACTTCTTGTTCCTTTTTCACCCCATAATTCCACCAGATTGGAGAGCCTTTCACAGTGGTCAGACTGTAATTTTACTATGAAGCCCCAGGAAGGCCCTTTGTATAAACTCTAAATCATTCCTTTCTCTGGGGGTTTTCTTTTACTTGGTCATCCTCCAGGCTGGTACAGCTTTTCTTATTCCTACTTATGGTTTCTCCATGGTTTCTCTCTTGTGCCTTGTATTTTAGGAACAGGGAGTAGAAGATTTATTTTCTTCTCTAGGCATGTCTGTGTGTTTAGTGGAAGACAGAAACCTGGTCACAGCTTGGTCAGCACAGGAACAAACCTAGTCTTTCTTAGGAACCATTTTTTCCAATCACTACCAAATTGCTACTTAGCTGCTATCTTGGAGGTCAGAGTTTGTAGTTTACTCCAGCAGCAGCAGTAGCAAGGAGGACAAATGGGAAACAGCTTTCTAAAACTCACAGTCTCCACAAAATATCAAAGACTCACATTTTTAATACATAAATGGAATGATCAAGATTTAATTCTTTTTTATATGTAATGAGATGTGCTTTAATTTGGACATCTGCAAAAAAAAGTTTTGGCTTTCAAAGCTAACTCTATCCCCATTTAATTAGGATATTTTATTATTCGTTGTCTCCCTCTCAAACCTTCAAATACATATGCAGCATTTGTTACAGTGCCAGGACTTTATTGGCTTGGTAAGGAACAAGCACTCAGCCTAGTTCAGAGCTGAGGACCTCCGCTAATCTCTGGACAGCATCTGGCAATCTTCTCCTGATAAATCTTCCTCTCTTATCTTAAGGCACAATTCACAGCAATGAGGAACACATGATACATTTTTTGCTGATACATCTCCAATTTGAAAAGTTCTGACAGCACTCATGGATGAAACTGTTCCCTGTGTCACATTGGAAATAAATAAATTATAATTGATAAATTAATGAAGATTTCCAGTCTTACGGGAATGCTGAGCAGCATTTCAGAAAAAAAAAACAGTATGGTGTTTGCAATCAGGTTTAAAAACTAAAACTAAGTGAGGGCCAATTTTTGTTTAGTGAAGAGTTCCAAGTCTGGATTACAGCGGTTCCACATATTGATGTTAGAGTTTCGGGAAGATCTGCCCATGCAACATGATCCAGTCAGGACTATAAGTTATTTACTCTTTTTAATGAGATACAGATAAAATGCAACCTCAGACAAGCCAACTTGATGAAAAAGACATAAATAATTTAAACCCTTTAGCGTGATGATTTTTCTACTTTGTTTGGAAACATGCCATGAACTTGTGCTTCTGTGATCACACATCTTTCTGGTTTCCAGAGCTCCATTCCAAAGTCAGGGAGGAAATCAAACACACAAAGATGTGAAGGCTGTTTCTGCTGTGCCTTACCAGCAGCACCTGGGTGGGCTTATCTTGGTTTTGTTTGTACAGGAGCTTTGTCATGAACATTCAGGGTGTGCTCAAAAAGGGGTAACCAATATTCCTTGCCTTCATTTACAGATTTTATGTTTTGGTTTGTTTTTTTTTTTCCAGATCTTGGCTGCTATATGACCTCCTTTCAGTGTATATAGCTTCTTCTAATGTACAGCAGTGTTTTGGATATGGGCATGGTAATCTAGTTGACACGGGTTTTCCTCTGTAGTGCCTGATGTGACACCGGGGGTTCATCAGCCAAACTGTGGCCTAGACAACCTCCTCTAATTGATAATATAGAGGAAACAATACACTCAGGTAGTAGAAGCTGCCCAGCTTGTGGCAGCAAAAGCAAAACAAATTCACCTTCTGTACAATTTGTGGTCCACCCTGGGGAGTGCAGATGGAGGGACTCCAGCTGGGCCATGTGGCCAAAAGGGATGTACTCTGCTGGGCCAGATGTCTCTGGATACCCACTCAGCCCCAGAGCTTCCATCCAAACCCTCTAGACTAAAACAGCGAGTGCCTCAAAACTTTCAAAAATACCATCAATAAAGCAGCTGGCGACAGAGGACTTTGCTGAAAGACGAGGAGAATGGAAAGTCATCCTCCCAAACAAGGTGGCTGCCAGGAAGAGCACCGAGGCCCGGCTGAAGAAAATTACTGTACTCACATTGGAAATTAAAATCACAGTGTCCAACAATACTGTTAGATGCTACTGCAATTAATTCTTCTTGGCAACACCACTGGGACAGGCAAATGAACCTCAAGGGGGATATTTGTGGTGGAAGATGAAGTACAAGAGATGCATGCCCAGATCCAGAAAAGTCTTCAAAACAGACATATCCTCTCTACAACTGGACTAGCCAAATCCTGCAGCCCACAAGGAAAGACAAACTCTTAAAGATTGTCTTCCTGTTCCTTACAAAAATGCTCAGATGTCTCGTAGATGGTGAGTTTAATTCAGGGAAAGATCTGCAACTTACTCCAGTTGCAGATATCATGCACTGATATTTACACATCTCAAATTGATTATGAGATGGAAAAAAATACAACTCAGTTGAAAAAATTCTTTTGGGGCAGTCACATTAAAACCAAATAATTTCCTACCATTTAGCAAAACACATCACTGGGCTGTAATCACCCCTTTAAAGAGTAGGGAATCTGCTAGGCGGCAAGGACTTGGACTTTTTAATGAAGTTTCCAGATCATCTCTGTTTTCAGATTAGTGAGGAGCTGCAGCATCTCTTCCAAAAGCTACTGGTTTCCAGTCTTTAACACTCACCTTCTACTCACTGGAAACATGGGAATTACTTCAGTTCTCAGTAAGACATCATGAAACAGTGCCAAGTAATAGCTCCAGCAGTCAACAGAGTGGAAGAAGAGATCAGCACAGGATGATTCACACCATCTGCATGATCACCCACTAACCCATTCCCATTCTTCAACTGTCTGTACGCTTCCTATCTCCCCTCCCTTTATCCCTTATTTCTTCCCACTCATTCTTCCCTCCCACGGTTTCCATCACCCCACCCTCCCTTTGATTTAATCCCCCATTCTCTATGCTCTTTGCTCAGCTTCATGCACTGCATGAATCCAGACCTCCCATGCATGAACCTGGACTGAAAAGCCCATAATAAAGAGCCAGTCACTGGACCTAATTGTCTGTGCTTTTTGCTGCAGAAGTTTACAATTTATCCTAGCAGTTACATTCTTCCCCTGATAGTTGAATGTTTGCTGTGCATGGGGAAAAGAAAGACTGCCTGCTTATGAAGAATGGGGAAGGAGGATTCTGCTGAACCCTCCCACTTCCCCAGCTCACTGAGAACACAAGGGGAGTTGACTGAAATCTGGCAAATGGTAAATCACAAAGCCAGCGTGGTAGGCAGACACATCCTCTGGTAAGGAGCACAGCTGCTGATTGTGAATCTGTTCACAGTGTGCTCACCAGTCAAGCCCTTAGCTCCCAACAGTGCAGTCAAGTCCAAGGGCAGCAGAAATGCCAGCAGAAAGGTGAGTACTGCCCAGGTGGCAGGGCAGTCACCTCAGCTGCAGCATCTGCTCCCAAAATAGATGCTTTTGGTTTAATCAGTGCCACAATCAGTGGCTTTCACTGATGCTGACTTGAAATGCAGGTCTCTGATGCCCTTCCTTCCGAGCCAGCACCTCCAGCCACAGAGACTGCAAGAGGCAGAGGGATGGGGAGGAAGGTGGGCACATTCATCTCCCCCTCAGATATGCCACCTGTCTCCTTATAGCCATTTCCAGTTACTTCCAGTTGTTGCTGGTAGCCCTGTCCTTCTTCTCAGCTTCCTCTACCTGTCCCGCTGCTGCCAGTGGCAAGTCTCAGCCACTGTCTGGAGAAACAGCAGCTGGTGGGAACTGGTTTCTCTCCAGTATCATCACAGGAGCTGCCTCTGGAGCAGATTCCCTTCCCATACTGGCCTTATTATGTCTCCTGTATTGCTCATGTACAGCCAAAAAGCCAGTAGCATCCTGCCCACAAAGTCAGGAGCTGCCTGAGTACTCCCTTAGGACTCAGAAATTGTTGATTCCTTTCTTCACAGGGGCACTGGAAAGTGGAGTAACTCACAGGTTAGTGGTTAGGCTACTCTCAGAAGGAGATGGGAGATGTGAAATAGGAGTTGTTAATGCTCCAGGCCAAGGAGAGAACTGCAGCTTTGGGGCAGTTCCGTGAAAAAGGAGTGATGGTGCCACACCAACCACACCATGATTTAATGGAATCGGTAGCATCCAAGAGTGTCATGCTGGTGCTTGAGAAAAAGAGGCTTTGATTCCTCCTGGAGCAGACCTTCAAAGACACCAGCAGAGAAATTCTGGTTTCTGAATTCTGGTGAGATACATGTATGTAGTACCTGCATGAGAGAAAACAACTTGCTGAGCCCTGTCAAAACTGAAGTGCTTCTGCACATGTCCAGAGGCTGAGTCTTCAGGACCTTCAAAAAGTCAATGATTTTAGATGCCTTCCAGCTGAGTGCGTATCTGATCACTGGTCTGAAAAGTAGCAATTTTGGGTGCTTTAGTTCACAATCCACTATGGGTACCAAAGTCCTCCACACGCTCTGGTCCTTCAACCTTAGGAACAGACGTGATGAATATATGATGTTTCAGACTGGAAAAATCCAGGCCAAAGTACAATAGCACTCTTGAGCCCATCTCAATTACCATTGAAAGAGTATGTTCCTGCTACAGAAATCAGGTAAAATTTTGGACATATTTTTGCTTTGCTGCTGGGTCCTATCTCACAACTTTGCTTCTGTGGAGAACTGCAGAATTGCTTAAGACTTTTGGACACACTTTGGAGTGTATAGCATTTAGTAAGATACATCAGCTGCAGACTTTGGGTTTGCTTTTGTAAGTGTTATTCAAAAAATATGAAATAATAATAGCAATTACATGGTTAGGGTGTATGTAGCATATGCTTATTGGCACCTGCAGTAAAATATTTGGCACAATGATTTAAATATGTACTTACTTCATGTATTAAAATGTATTTCTTTCCTCACACGAAGATGAGCCTAATACAGTGCACTTGGAAATGGGCGGCTTTCCTTCAGTTTTAGCTACCCTTAGCTTAGGAAGGACTGTGCCTCCCAAACCACTGAAACTGGCTCCAGCAGAACGCTCTTTCAAGCATGACGTTCTTGATTCTTTTTCACTCCCCTTTCACAGGGATAATCTTATCAGTAAGAGAAAAACATAGTCTCAATTCTGATGTCAGTTACTTTCTCTGAACGAAAGACTCTAAGAAATATTGCTGAAAAGTGTGCTGAACTTTCCCTCTGCTCAGGAAAAATAAGAAGCATGGATGGATGCATGCATGGATGGATGGATGGACTGATGGGTAGACAGAGGCACTAAACATTTCACCCCATACTTGAAAGCTAATGGAAAACATATTTTGTGGCTTTGACAAATTAACAGAGCAGAGCAACCTAGTTTTATATATCACAGTGTTATTATTTCCTGGTTTTCTAGTGAGTTTTGTCTTGGAAAGCAGACTTGTGCACAGATGAGTAATGTGTTTAGCTTTAAATTTGTCCAGAACAGAAAATCCTGGAAGATCTTTTTACTTGGATGGAAATAATGTATGTTACTGTGATGTTACTCTACAGGATTCGGTTCTGTTCCTGCTTTTATAGCTGATTGCAATGTGCTAATGTGGTAGGGCCAAATCTCAAAAGATTTACTGAAGTCAGTGGGAGTCTTGACTGAGTCAAATTTAAATTATATCTGAGGAAGGATGGAAGGACTTGGTTTGTCACAAGATTTTTCACTGGCACCCTAAAACCCTTATGCCCTGAAGAAAATCAGAAGACTCCCCAACACTCTGTAACTGAGACGGTTTCTCGAGCATGGGCAGGCACTAAGGAAAACAGCTGTAGGTCTGTCTTCCAGCAGCCCCACCGAGTCACAGTGCAAAGGGCATTGCGAGGACAGAGTAGAGGACGGTATGTCTAAAATACAGTTGTAGCACACAGCGATGATGTCAGGCAAGCTCTTAGGGTGAGCAGGGTAGCTGAAGACAGTCAATGTCAGACCCATCTGTTTTCTCATGCTGGCTCCTCTACACGATGCAGGAAAGAGGTATGAGCTATAGAGCAGGATCAGGAGTTCAGCATTTCAGAAGAAAGCATCAGCTTTCTTCTGTCTTGAGCTGAGATTTCTGTTAACAAAAAGCAGAAAGTCATGACTTTCCAAGGCCCTTTGACAGTGTAAAAGGTCCCATTCATCAGTATAAAGCCAAACTCATAGTTTCATTGGATTATACAACGGTCTCGGTGGCTATTTGTTTACTTTTTAAGCAGTTGCATTTTTCAGTAATTTCAGGCCTGTGTAGCCAGAAAATGTGAACTATATGGATTTAAAACCAGCATACCAACAACAAGGACATTTACTATTTTTAACCCCTCTATTTTTAAACCACTCTCATGAATCAGTAGTTTCTGTCTCTGGGGTTTTGAAGGGTTGCGATTTGCATCACTTCCCAGCTTCAGAGGGTGAGTACTGGTCAGTGTACTCTCCTTCAGATTTCCATTAAGTATACAGATTAGTATATACTACTATGACAGCTTTGTAATCAGAACTTCCTTTCCCGAAAAGCTGGCTGAAGCCACAGATGTTTCTTGTATTGCATGCCATAAAATACTCACCTGAGTGTACAAATGCTAGTCTTTATTGGACATTAATCTGGTCTGGGTGTTAGCCAGCTGGGCGTTTTTGAGGGTCTCTGTTTAATCAGCAGTCCTCTGTGTTCTCTTCAGCCTTTCACAAGTATATATACCTACACACATACAGCACAGTTAAAAAACATAATTCGTGAATCCCAGTATGAATATTTTGAAGTATCATCATGAAGCCCTTGTACGCTTCTGACCTGTACATCTTCCTGAAGAACAATGTTGGCTCACTGGCATACAACAAAATGTACACACACATTTTTCACACTGAGTCAAACACTGGAACAGGTCTTCCAGAGACGCTGTGCAGTCTCTTTCCATCTCTGGACCATTTTCAAGACCTGACTGGAAAAAGCCCTGAGTAATCTGGTCTGATCTCATGGGTGATGCTGCTTTGAGCAGGACGCTGGGCTGCAGACTTCCTGACACCCCTTCCAGGTTCTGTGACCATGTAATCCTAGGATTCTAGGACTATGTAGTGGACAGATGAGTGGATAGTCAGAAAGACAGATAGATAGATAGATAGATAGATAGATAGATAGATAGATAGATAGATAGATATAAAGGTCTTTCCAGTTACTGTAACTGCACACTATATATGACTAAGGATGCTTTTAGAGTAGAGATGTACCTATTCATACACAAAAGGGTAAAAATGGAGGATATAAACCAGAGAAAAATCAGAGCAAACAAAAGAATTATGAATGCAAGAGAGAGGAAACAACATCTGGCGATATGTTTCCTCAGTTAAATAATGTTCATTATTGTCCTGAGAATCTCTGTTGCCAGCTTTAGGCAGCAATAGCACACAACTCCCACTGATTCCCTTACAGAAGACACTTCATACATTTTTGCTGTATTCCCCACTGTTTTAGGGTTCATCTTCCTTCCTTCTTTTGTTCCTTTCCACAGCCTGCCCTTACAAGAACAGGATTTTTTTTCCTCCTTCGGTTTACATCTTCTCAGAGTTCACACCCTTTTCATCCTCTCTCTCAAGAGCTCTCGCAGTGACCTTTCCAGAAAAAACAAACTTCCAGCTTGTACTGTGATTAGAAAGATTATCCACATTAAGCGTTCCCCTTGTGAGCATGAACATAACAAAAACTCATTTAAGAAACTCCAGCACTGTGCTGTAACTGGGAGAGGTATTCCCTGCCTCCTGCAAAAGTAGCCCTTTTATTCCTCTGCTAGATTGAGTCAACCATTTGTGTCTGTCATCTCAGCAAGAAGCCCTTTTGTTTCCTGTATGAGAAAACACTGCTGCTGAATCACCACAACATTTATGTTAGTTTCTAGTTTTTGCTTACATTTTCTATCGGCTTACCTCCTGCTTAGCCTATTCTGAGATCAAATTAATAATAGAAAGCTCACACCTATTCTTGTAAGATGAAAAGGCATTAACTAACATGTCTGAAAGCATGCTGTCAGAAATGCCTACTGTTTGTTCAGAATATTTCTCCTTGATGCTCTTCCCACCTCCCTCACCATACGCATTAAAATGACACGCATAAGACAGAACCAGAAGAGAAGCTCATGTATTAGAAGATTTGATCCCAGTGCAGAGAATTGTATAAGTTGTAAAACTTTTTTTTTTACATAATCACCCAGTTTTTCCAACCAAGTATCCTGTTGATCCAACAAATTATCTAGAGGGCACCATTTGTCCAGTAATTTGTTTCTGAGATAAATATTTTGACATTTTTCCTCCTTTCAGGAAACACAGGCAATGAAGCGTTTTCAATTAAGGCTAAAGAGTGTGCTGAGGATTTGGGAGATGCTTTTGAAGGCAGGAAAAAAACCAGTTGACAATTCTGATCATTTTGGCATGGCACCAAGAATTCCAAATGCAAGAAATGACGTAACTGCCCAGTAGTGCTGTCTACACATGCAAGTGTCACACCAAAGTCTTCCCTCTGTTCCTGTTCATTTCTTATGTTGTCTGTTAAGCGAATATGCTCCATTGGGCTTATGGTTGTTAAATGCATCATAACAGGTGCAATATCAACATGCCTACACGAAAACAGTCTTGTATTGAGGACCTATATATTGAATTTCCCTCAAAAATTAGAGGAAAATGAACAAAAAATGCCAGTATCTCCCATGTCAGTCATGGTCAGTATGGTCACATATCAGGTAATATGTGAAATCAAAGAATTATTATAAACTTACTGTTTCTGGTAGTGCACTAAATGCAATATAAAACATTTAGAATTTAATTTGCTTTAAAAAAGGTAGTTCTAGATAAAAGGTTATCTTTCACTGTATGAGAAAAATTGTTTGCTCTCCATAAGAGAAAGTATAACTATTTTCATTTTGATCTGTGACCTATATTTCCCTGATCATACAGGTAGATGATCACACCTACTGTCAGATTAAAACTAAGTCAGCATATAGCAGATGAGTACACAAATTCAGCTTTTTAGCCAACATTTTAAACCATAAGGCTTCAATTTAATACCAATTTTGTGTAGGTGTCACACTCCTGCAAAAGAATTATGAAGGTCTAAATCTTCAAAGCCCCAAAGGATGAGAAAGCTGAGGAACTGGAAAAGAAGCAAGTGAAGATCAGGGATAGTCACTCCCTACATAAGTTTCTTTTTTGAGAAGCAAACTGCAACACAAGTTTAGAGGTGTGAGAAAGCATACATTCAAATAATATGCTTTAAAAAATTATATAAGCATTTTAGAATGAACTTTTCTGTAAGTAAAACTGCTAGTCTGAGTCATCCCAGATTTTTCAAGGGGTCAAAAGCAGGGCAGTTACATTGCCAACTGATAGGGAGTTGGTAGTGAATCTTTTTTTCAAGCATGTTTATAACCTCATAGTACCTGTGGAAGAAATCACGAACTTGGCAAAGTAGAATCATACAGTAGGTTGAGTACATCCATAATGAGCTTGTTTTAACTTGTAAATCTGTTATGGACAGATGAAATTAATTGTTCTGCCTATAAAATTAATATAATCACTATTATAAGAACGTATTTTTAAGATTATTCTTTCACTTATACATATAAATGGCTTATGTTAGACCATAAACTTTTCTGAGGCACATTTCTTAAAGCAGTATCCTGATGCGATGATTCTGATCCTTTTATTTAATATTTGTAGTTTAATGATCCAATAAGCAAGTTACATATTACACATGTAATGTTTCAGTGAAATATCTTAAAAAATTATAGCAGCCCAAGAAGGACACTCATGCTGTTTGAACTAAGGCATCTAGTACAGGAGACGCTTGTTAATGGAATGAATGAGGCTTCTCTGCATGTTAGCTCAGGGAATCTCACTTAGAAGCTTGTTTCCAATAATTATAGGAAGACCTCACCCATAAAGTACATGACAGCCCTCATTAGGTTCGTATTCAAGACAGGTTCCATAGAAAGAAGACACTAAAGATGAAAACTAAAGATGTGAAACTAAAGATGAGCCCCCTCTGGTGGATATAATTTCTTTCAAAATCTGCACTGGAAATATTTCTTTTAAAATAGACCTTGGTAACTGCTCTTTTGGGGAAAAAAATGCATCTGCAGTTTGCACTTATTTAGATTCCCTCCTTTACTGTTGCAATTATTTGTCTTACCCAGGCTCAGCTGTTTAGTGTTTTAAATTATGTCTTGAATAGCTGCTCATTTGAGGTTTCTTACATGAGTGTTAATGTGTCAAGGTAAGAAATAAAAAGCTATCTTCTGAAAACTGCACATTACGAATAACATCTCTGAGGATTTTCCTTGTTTGCATAAAAGCATGCTCTCTGCTTTTATTTAGCAACCTAGTGTACCCTAGTGCAAACTTGAATCACAGAAGTTTTAGCTTTTGGAAATGCTCTGTGAGTTCTTTACCAAACTAATAACATTCCTAAGGCAGCAATATCTTGTTCTCCCTGACTTTTGGATTCAGCCCTTGTTGTCTTTAAATTATATTTTTTAAACTAGAAAAACATATCCTTGCATTATAAGAAGTACAACCAGCAGCACAATTGGTCTGATGAACACAGTCATATAGACACCAGTGAAACATAATAAAAAATACCAGAGTCCTTTCTGCACTTCTTGAACACTATCAAGAAAACCCTACACCTCAAGGTCTGGCTTTATTTTGGCTGTGTATTACTGAAGAAACAAAGGTCCATACATACCCAAAATTATCTTGAAGAAAGTGATGACTCTGATGGAATGCAGTAGCTGCCACAGCTGTATTTCAATATACACTGAACAATAAAATGATACACCATGGGAATGTTTACATCTCTCATTCTTTCTTGTGGAATTACTTCTTTCTCTGCTGCTTGGAGAGGGTCAACTTGTCTTTTAAATACATTATCAAGCCAGAGAATTAATTTATTTACAGCTCTGTGATTTTTTTAGTACTTCAGAAAGAAGTCTAATAACAGGCAAGAGGTTTAGTAACAGCTACAAATGCCTTAGATTTGTCTACAGCAATCAACTTTATTTCAGATAATCCAGTATTTAAACTTTTTCCAAAGCATACAGGGATTAACAGCAAGACTTGCTTCAGACCAAGCCTCTGTTCTGCGAACACCAGAACAAACCAAATATCAGTTTAGAGGAATGTGAACTATTTTCTTCAAATGGGATACACAGAACAAAAATGTGCTCCATGTGTGTCTGAAATACAGATATATTTCATATATAATGCAAGTCTCCATGTGAATGAGGTGAAGCTATTTGGTCTATCTGTTATTTGATTTTTTATTTGGAAATAAGAATGCCATTGCTATTCTGCCTCCTGGAATATTATAAGAGTAGAAGCAATAAATAATTTTGGGGTGCACCTATATTATGCATATAGGGTCACTTACATATTCTAGCTCAGATAGATCAAATCACTGTGCAAATACCAAGTACGTGCAGTATCATTCCAGGATGTGATCCTCCCAATTTATAGCAAGACATGATTTTTTCAGTCAGTAATAACAAGATAGTGAGATTAGATCATAATGTTGCATGTTGATGATAGAAATCCAAAGATTTTCACAGAATTTAATAAAAACCCCAAGATGTATGTGTTTTCAGGTGAAATATTTAAAGGAATTAAAATAAGCCTCTGAATGGAGAAACGCAAGCAGATGGAAAAACTATTATGCAAATGTATGATTCATAGTTTTCCTAAGGAAATAATTTGACCTGAAAAATATAAAACTGGAATTTGGTCACAGCACAGATGCATGCCAAAGGCCTGATCCTTACTTTGTTGGAATGTTCTTTACAACTGCACAAAGAATCTTATTATTTAGAGGTTTATAAGAGCCCCTGTTCAGCTGACTTTGTCATTTGACTTAAGTTACAGTGCCATCTACTGTAGTAATAGCCACAGAGGATCCAGATGTATTATACAATTCCCCTCTCCTGAGCTTATTTTTCAATTACTTTCTACTGTAGCTGTAATCACATCCAGCTATGAGTTTAGAAGCACTAAAATTGTCAGATGTCAATATAAATAGAAGGGACATCCAGAGTTAAAACAACAGAGTTAGAACACATTTTTAGGAAACAGACCTACAAACCACAAGAGAGCCTTTTGGAGGGTGTGTAACTCTTGCTTCAGAGTTCAGGATGGCCAAAAAAGCCAGTCTTTAGATACTGAAATCTGTGGGAAATTTTCCAGCTGTGTGTTTTACCACATCTGCCAGGTTTGGAGTTTTCACAGCTTCTGAGAGCACAGCTGCTGAAGAGGATACCTCAAGAGATGAACTATTCTGCTGTAGGAGGGATTTTTTTCTGCACTCTTCTCTATTAAATGCACTTTCTGCTAAACTTAACCACCTCCCTCCTCCAAAAGATGCCACAGAGTTGAATGCTGTGCCCAACTGCTAGAGAAGGGATGCAAAGTAGTACATTCCCATACATATCCCCAGGATGATGAGCATATGAAATTACCACAGGACATTGGTATTGAAATCTCAAAGACGGAACTAGTGATGAAAACCTTGCCTTTTTGTAGACAGCTGCAAAACATTGAAGGGACAGGCACTACTTAGAAATGGTTCCCCTTACTCAAGCAATGTGGGCACAGATATAGACTGGCCTCCAGAGAGCCTTCTGGCATATTGGTATCATGACTGGGACATGACCAGCTCTTAGGATAGCGACAATCAACACACGGCCCACAGTTCAGCAGCCTGTATGTTCATGGTGCTGTCGTAGTCCTGACAGCCCTGCAGAATAGTCAATGACGTACAGTCATCTCATTTTTCTACAAGTTTCTTATACCAGAAGTAATTATGTTCCACAGACCCTCTACACTGATGCAAATGTGTATTTACAACACATACCACTATGAAGAAAAAGATGCTGTTGCTAGTTCTGTACCAGGCTTCAGTTTTCTAAATGCAAAGAAAAAAATTGTCACCCGGAAGACTGAGCGAGCATTTGTAGTTTACGACTTCTGTTCCTATTCCAGACAACATCCACTAATTTACTGAACCTGACACCAAACAGCATTTCATGCCTTCCTCAAAACCTTTGCATCAGCTTCCAAGTCAAGTCAGGAGGATTAATATCTAACATGCATCTGGTTGTGTCACCGAACATCATATTCTACATAGGACTATACTTCTTTGTGTCTTTGACAGGGCTATGTTCTTTTTGCTACCCACTTCTTCAAACCAGCCTGCCCTTTCTGCTGATTTCTCAGACCATTTTGCAGCTGACGGTTGCATTGCAAAGGCAATGGAAATTTACAACTGTTTAATTCCCCCTTTTCAGTGAACTGCATTGTATGCCCTTCTCCTTTCTGCCTGTATTGTGAATGATTCCCCTGTTGGAATTTTTATGGAGCAATGAAAAACAAATCCTAAAGAAACACATGATATTGTAGTTCACTGAGAGGTCATACCCTATAAAGACTGGTTGTGTCCAGATGGGGCTTCCTAAGGATTTGATTCTATGTCAGTTGGTTGAATTTAACATTGGGTATTTTAGTAACCTGGTGTGAAAACACTACTGCCTGAAGTCACCCTTCTCTGAAAGTCCTTTGTTCAACACATTTATAGCATACATAAATGAAAAAAATGGCTATTTTTCACTGGGTATGGCACCAGAACTTCTGAAAAACAAACGAACCTTTAACAAACTAAAAGGCAGGTTAAGGTGCTAAGCAAGCCCATAGTTTCGCAGTTGTTTGGAAGTGGCATAAACCACAGTTGCCACTAAAGAGGTCACCCTGACCTTCCCCTTGTGTGCATGGCCCCTGCTACTCCCATCTGCTCACACAAAGGCTCGTATGGCCTCATGTCAGCTTTACTCTTTTTAATGCGGTAATTTAGAGCCAGACCACTGCTTTGACCCAGTTCACACCATGGTCTACACAAGTTATGATTTTATTGCTAACTAGAAGAGTGCCAAGTGGTGCAGAAGGACTTGTAGCTACTCTCTTTATGGCTGGCCATCTCTGGGAACAGTTTCTTCACTTCCACAAAACACCCAGCCCTTGGTCTTCTACAGGTCACACACAGGGCCATTGTGGCCCCAAGACATAATTACTTTTTTGTCTCCTATTTTTTCAGTTCAAAGAGTCTGAAAGAATGGTATGGCTGTGTTGCAGCTTACCAGGAGAGGTTTTTTATTGCCTGAAGCTGTGGCCATGTGTTGCATACTCTTTGATAACATGGGCAGGGAATGGGTTGACAAGTAGGGACTGTGTAAGACAGAGGGACCCAGAAGTGGCAAATTCTCATCCATCCTGCCAATCAGGTGGATCTTGGAGTGAACTGTATCAGGAACCTGCCCAGGCTCAGAGGGGAGGTGCAGGCAGGAGAAGGAGGATTTGTAGAAGGGCAGCTCCCCTTCCTCTGGTGGCAGTGTCCACTTCAAGTGCCTGGAGGACTTCAATTGGTTTTGGAAGGACATTGTGAATCTCATAGCAATAAATGGATCTTAATGAAAGGGAATGTAATTCCAAGGAGTTAAAGACTGCTGAGTTGGCTTGGCAGAAGTAAAAGACGGGTGAGTGCTGGTGGGCTTTAGTTCAGAAAAGGAAAGTATCAGGGCTGTGGTTTACTGCAGGGCAGATGAGACTCTACGAAGGACCTGTCCCTGGCATTAAAAGTTGTTGCAGGTCATCTGTGTGAAATTATACGACGGTGATACTGAATCTTTAAGGCAGAAAATATAATTTGGAGTGTATGCCAGTAGAAAGCAACATTGATGTCCCTGATGAAAAAAATACCACTTTTATCTTCAAAGCTATTCATTTTCAGTTACCATAGAAACAGCCATTAAAGCCATTTTATATCTGGCTGACAAACCCCACATTTTCTGATATCTCGTTCCCTTTTTTTTTTCTTTCATGTCTGCTTTTTATTTCAGTGCAAAATGTCTGAAAGAAACGTAACTTCTATAGAAACACAGATACGAATTTTTATTTTTGCCCACGCAGTTCTCCATTGCTCCTCACATACATGTGCTCAGGTCATAATAAAAATACATATTTCTAGTAAAAAAACAACCAACCAACCAACCACAAACGAACCAATCAAACAAAAGGAGTAAGGAACAAAGACACAAACATAACACAAAATTATAGTTACAGATACTTTTCCTTTTCTGTTGGAATAAAGTATTGAATTAATATTAGGATGATACCTGTCTTCTAATGAATCCAATATAAATTCACATCTGTTCTCCCCATTTGGTCATCTTCAGTCATCCCAGACAGGTTACAAACAGAAAACAGGAGTTTGTATTTACTTACTTGCATTTTAAATTAGTCAGATTATATGGTTTTGTAATAGTTTTCATTGATTGAAGTGTTCTTTCACTTTTTGAAAGAAGAAACTATGACCTCACACCTACAGGAAGAGAAAATCAATGCTTTTTAAAATGTCCACTCATTCTGAGTAGCTCAGATACATAAAGGTGCTAAATTCCATTAGTGTTTACCAGCTCCTGCTAATACTGCAGTGGCTGGCACTCTAGATTCTCATAAATTCAATATGTGCTTTTGGAAATTTGAGGCCAAATGTTTTCTTTTCATTAAAATAATTATCATACATATTTCTAGGATACTAACAGTAGGTATACTTACCTAACTTTCAGAGAGTTAATAAATATAACATTTGTAAAATAGATAATAAACACAGATTTAAAGTGTTGAGAAAAATGCAAAATAATTATGAGTACTTTGTGCATTTTCTGTAACACAAAATGAAGTCAGGCTATAACTAATCCAGAATGAGACCTTACACAGCAGAACTTAATTTTTACATATGAAAATTATTTATCCCTAAAAACCTCTTAAAATTCCTAAAGAAATAACCTTGTTGAGAATGAGGAATACTTTCCTGCCAGTAAGCTGTAAACAACAAAAGCATGTTCTATTTTGACACATGAAAACAATGCTCTCAACGGTCCTTGAAAGTGGCCTTGAAAACCACAACTTTGCTGTATTACAAGTATTCTGATAGTAAGTCTGGTGATGTCAGCTCTCCAGTGCACACAGCCTTCATCAATTCATACTCTGCTTACTTGCTTCCCTTTGCTGTCTTTAAATCTAAACCTTTGTCCTGTAACAACTGTAATCAGTGCACACATAATTGTGATTTATAGCATGGGCCGTGGTTGATGGCGCTTCCTCTGGGGCAAGTCTCCTCCATCCTGAATTGTAGGGCAGCAAGAACCTGTCATGGGACTTAGAGTGATGATTTATTCTGCAGTATCCTCAAGACCAAACCCTCTGGCTCGCTGTGCAGCCTCATTCCCCAGGCACTTTCAGGGGATGTTGGAAGGAAAACCTCTAACCCACTGCGCCTCTCAGCTGTCTGCAGCTGGGATGGCCCCTGGGTGAGCTTGCAGATGAGGATGATCCCTGTTCCCCACTGCACTTGCGCAAAGGTGCCTGGTACAGCCTGTCCCAGTGCACCTGCCTGCCGAACCCTAGCACAGCCACTCCTTAAAATCTCAGCGATACAAATGGCACCCCCAAGCCCTTCTGCAATCCCAGGAGTGGGATAGGGCTTGGGGGTTGCCATGCCACAGAGAATAACATCCCAGCAGCAGGAATGCTGAACCCCCAAAGGGCACAGGCATGGGCACATTCCTTCAGACCATTGCTAACTGTTCACATGGGTATTGCTCAGCAGAGATGTGTAGACATGGATCAGAAGCAGTGTGAGACAGATTGGTATACTATTTGAAGAAGATATAGTGCTTTCCAGTTCCAGACTAATTCTGCTCATTTATAATGCAGTAAAGATAGATATTGCCACCCCTGAAATCTGGAAGTGTTCAAGTTTCAGAAAAAAACCAAACCTGAATGTTAGGGAGGAGGTCTCTCTTGTCTGAAACTGTATCTCTAAATGCCTCGGCTTGAAGGAGCAGAAGCCTGGAGAACAGTGTTGCACCAGTCTGTGTTCAAAATGCTAAGGCAGGTGCAATATATGAGTGAGCAGTCAGGATTTTTTCCAAATTCAGAATGATGCCTGGTATCAGAAGTAAACAGAAATTAGACGGAAAGAGAAAATGAACAGAAATGTATGCAACTAAGTTATCTCAGAGCTTAGATTCTCTGAAAAATCAAAACCATCTGAAAGTGATCTTGACAGTGCCGTTTCTTTGTTTGTATATTTGTATAGCCCATTTAGAGAAAGAAAGATATGTTTAATGCACTTACCACCTGTAGGAGGCTTCAGCCAATTTTGAAAAGATTAACTGCAGAAAAGTATTCCAGAAATAGATTAGTGTCGGAGGGTAAAAATGAAAGTTTGGCAGAGGTTTTTATATATGTATACAAGAATAAAAATGATCATAGACTCTTTGGTAAATATCCGCGGACAATAAATCTAGTAAGCCAAACTACTTAAAAAGGCTCTGAAGTGGAAAACCTCCTAAACATGAAATATAGCACAGGGACGATCCAAGAGCTTCATTGATCACCCTTCATTACTTTAAAAAGCAGGGACTGATGTCCTTTCCAGCCTCTTCAAAGACCCCTGGCAGAGCCCTTCAAATGCTAGTGGCAATCCCTGAGGTGGTTTCTGAGGTGATGACAATGACTTTCTCATTGATATTTGGTTAAGTTGCTCTTTTAAACATCATTACAATCTATGCATAACCTCCTTAAGACATTCAGATGCATATAAAACATTCAACTGCCCACAACCTACTATCTCCTGTAAATTTTTGTCTGATCATTAGAATAGTAAGATTAGATGTAACATCACTAAATCAGTTCATGATTAAGCAAATATACGAATCCAATGAGATCCCAGTGCTTCAACAGTACCTGTGTGAACTGTGGGAAATCTAGAGGAAAAGCGAATCTTCCTTGCAAAACTGGTGGGTCATTTGCACATTCATAGATGTGAACTTGTACTTTTAACCTGTGATCAGATACAGTATTATCAATCATAATTGCAGTCAACAATAAAAGTTCAATTAAGACTTGTTGTTTGTTCCTATAATCTCAAAATTTGGTATTTTTCTTTCAGGTGATACTCTGAACTTTTCCAAAGGCTAAGGGATGTGCTAGTTCCTCTAATGAGGACACTCTGATACAGAGTTGAAAACAAACTCAGTTACAGGGTTTCTGTCTTCCAGAATTATTAGCAGCAGGAATAACACAAGAGATCTGCAGCTGATAATTTTAATGTGCCAAAAGCTGGATGAGAACTCCAGGAATAATGCCAAGCATCTCCACGCCTGAGGTGTATCTGGACTGTCAGCAGGTATGCTCCACAGCATATCCCTTGTTTGAGTTCTCTGTTTTTTCACTTCTTTTCTGGTTTATTCATCTTGCCTTCCAATACAGACTGAAATGCAGAGGCAGCAAGATAGACAGGGATGGCCTGTACGCAAGTTCTGGTCTGGACATGCACTCAGGACAGTTTGGGATATGGATGCTGATCTAGGAACTGGGAAGTACTCCCAGACATGGAAAAAGAAATTTTGCGTCAAGCTAAAAATAACACTTGGCATTTTTATTCCTTGCAGTGATGCTTTTACATTATTTTAATTTAGTCTGAGAAATACAAGCTCCTCATTGTCAGCTCATGGTAAAGTGAAGAAAGCAGCTTTATTTTTGGATGTGCAACATAATGTACAATGCTGAACATAATCTCTGATGTAGAACATTATGTACATCGTGCAGTATGCTCCAGGAGCTGCTGTTTTTTTCCAAATCACCTGGAGCTTAAACATGGATCCAGATAATAGGCACATTCATTCAAAAATAATTTGAAGCTGTCTTTGCAACAGTTCTGAATGCATTAAAAACCTGCAGCTGCAGCAAAGAAAGCCAGGAGGATGCTGGGTTACACAAACAAGGGCATCACCAGCAGAGATAAATTCACTGTCTCACTCTACTCAGCACTTGTCAGACTGCACCTGGAATACTGCGGTCAGCTGTGGTCCCTGCTATACAAAAAAGATGTGGGCAGGCTGGAAAGGGTGCAGAGAAGGGCCACAAAGATGATCAAAGAACTGGGAAGCTTGCTGTATGAGGAAAGGCCGAGAGAACTGGGTTTGTTCACCCTTGAGAAGAGGAGCATGTTCCACTATTTAAAGGGTGACTACAAAGAAGATGGAGACTCCTTTTCAAGGAGTCACAGGATAAAGACACTCCTGAGGAGATTCCAGCTGGGGACAGGAGGAAATTTTTTCACAATGAGAACAATCGCCTACTGGAATACTCTCCCCAGGGAAGCGGTGGATTCCCCAACACTGGACACTATTAACATCTGGTTGGACAGGGTGGTGGGACATTTAGTCTAGATCATGCTTCACCTAGGTTGGACCAGATGGTCCCTGAGGTCCCTTCCAGCCTTGTATTCTATGATTTCATGAAAAAAAACCCGTTATCTCTCGATTTGACACTGATTATGTTCACTTTGTGATGTTAAAACTGAGCTCTGTAAAAGCAAAGTATTTTGAAGCCTGGCTAAACACAGAACACTGTGTGCCTTACTGGGTGGTGAAGCCTTGCACAGGTTGCCCAGAGCAGCTGAGGCAGCCCCATCCCTGGCAGTGTTCAAGGCCAGGTTGGACAGGGGCTCGCAGCAACCTGGTCTAGTGGAAGGTGTCTCTGCCCATGGCAGTGGGGCTAGAACTGGATGATCTTTAAGGCCCCTTCCAAACCCAAACCAGTCTATGATTCCATGCTTCTTTTACGTTCCTTCTGCGCACGATAGTGCACTCCTGAGCGCAGCACACGCAGCCCTGGTTTGAAGACGTGTCCCTCTGCTTCATTTTACGTAGGTTATTTAAAGCAACCAACGCGCTTTTCCTCCGCGGGAGGACCTTGCACGGCGCTGAGGCGGTAGGACACCGGAGGAAGCTCCCAGCAGAGCACGCATGAGCCCTATCTCCGGGGTCGGACGGGACAGCAGAGCCCCGACTGCCGCCCGGACGCGCACCCGCCGCGCACCCGCCGGGCACCCGCGCTGAGGCGCCGCGAGCCCAAGGCCACGCAAAGACGTGCGAGCGCGGTGCGGCAGCAGCGGGAAGCGTCCCCGGCTCCCGGATAGCTTGAGGCGCCCAGGGGTGGAGAGATCCGGCCTCACAGCACGCGGGCCGGCCCCGGCGGGGCAGGGCTGGCAGGGGCGGGGCGGGACACGGCACAGAGATCCCTACCGCCCCCACCCCGGGCTGCCGCCATTTCTGCTGTGCCGGAAACAGCCCCTCCCCGCGCGGAAGTGACGGCTCGCGTCCCGCCCTTCGCGCCCTCCCTCCCTGCCTCCCGGTGGCGGCTCGGCAGCCGGGCGCGGCTGGCGGCTGCCCGAGGCGCGGCCGGGCGGGATCATGGCGGACGGCGTGGACCACATCGACATCTACGCCGATGTGGGCGAGGAATTCAACCAGGTACGGGCGGGCGCGGTGCGGTGTGGCGCGGCCCGGCCCGGTCCGGCCCCTCCCTCCCTTTTCCCTTCCCTCGCCCGCCTTCGCCGCCGCGCCGCCTGCAGGGCCCTCTGCGCGGCGGCCAGGTCGCTGCCGCCGCCATTGTTCTGCTGGCTCCGCTGCCGGGCTTTCCCGCCGCCGCCGGGTGCGCGAATCTGCGCAGAGACGGGGCGGGGTAGGGGCAGGCCGCGCATTAGGCCCGGCCTGTGGGCGCTATCGGGGCCCCGCTTGGCGGGGACCGCCGCGCGGCCGCTTCTGAAGGGAGGCAGCTGGCGGGCAGGGCGAGGAAGGACGCGGTGCGCCGAGCGCGAGCGCCTTCTCTTCCTTCCCGCCGTTCTTTCCTCTCTCCCCTCTCAAGTGCCCTCCCAGGAGTGGCTCCACTTCCCTCTCCCCGCCCGGGTCCGAGGAGGTCGTGGAAGAACGTGACCCTCCCGGGTGCGGTGGGGAGAGCAGCTCCTTCCCGGCGGCGGAGAGGAAATACTGCCATTGTTCGCAGATGAATATAAAAGCCGCCGAGCGGGAGCAGTTCCTCGGCCGCTTTTTGCGGGGGAGGCAGAACTAGTGCAGCTTAATTCCGCAGCACGGGGAAACTCTTTTTCCTGGTTTTGCTTTCTTTTTTTCCCTTTTATTCTCTCCTGGTCGTTAAAAAAGACACGCAGCCCTTCTTTAGAGGACAGGCTTGTGTTTTTATGAGGAAGTATGGGGTGAAATAAACGCAACTTCTGTGGTTTACAAGCAGACTGCTTTCCTAGTTCTTTTTTTACCCCTCATCTTTTCCCAAAAGCCATGTGCCAGCTTTCCTACCGAGCCCTAGTGTTCATATCGATTTTGTGTGCTATCTGCCCTGTTTGTGACTCCTGCACTTCCCCAGGTTGTGTTGCCCCAGGTTGCATTGTTCCTGTCCTAGAACATAAATAACCCAGCACAACTGCACTTTCACGCATTTTCTGGTTTTACTGTGTGATGCTGTATGCCTGTTTACTCCTCAGAGAACTGGAAAATAGGGAATAGGTTATGGAAGTCACAGTTAACTTGGATAGCAATTTATAACTATCTCGGGAAACTTTAATCCTTTAGATATTTATTGGTGAAATAATTGTGAAGATTCAGTAGTCTTGTATACTATAAAGGTATACTATAAAAGAATGCCATACCAGAGAGCAGCAGGTGATGGAGAGGACTGATGTGTTCGTAGTTTGTCTGCAGGTGAAGGTGTCTCCCTTACACTTGAAGACTAAATTTAAATAGGAGTGAACCTGAGGACAAATGCCATTTAGCATTAAAGTACATCTCGTCAGATTCTTTAGTAACTTGGTTTTGTTTTAATCAGTTGCCAGTAAAAACACTGATAACAAACAAAGTTTTTTAGGGGAAAAAAAAACACACCCAAAAAAAACCCCAAAACAAAACTAATTTGAATTCGGTAGTGTTTGTGCAAGTTCATGTGTGTGGAAGGGAAGCCCTCAGAATAGGATTGTTCTATGCTGTAAGTATAATGCAGACGCTACCAGAACAAAAGTGATGGGATGATGCGTTTCACTTGCATGATCCTGGTCTACTCAGGTTGTGGTTAAAATTGATAGTCCCTATAGCCATGCTGCAAGGAGGGATGATGGTACAGATGAAGACAGTCTTGTGATAATTTGGCTTAGCATATTCCAGCAGTCAGGGGACCAGTTATCTCTTTCTCACTTTATTCACCCTAGTTGCTGTCCTGCTGGTGCTGCGTTTCTGCTGTCTGCTTCCTCAGTTTGTGAACCTTGTAAAATACAGGGCAGAAAAGCAAAAAGAGGCTAATGCCCATTTCCCTCAGCTTGGCTTTGTATTTTGTTTGCTTTTTCCCTTTGCAAAAAACATTTGCTTTTTTCTTCTTTTGCAAGTTGGTGGGGATTTTGTCACTCTTTCGCCTTTCTTTTTTTTTTTTTTCCCCTCGGTTTTTTTGTTTTGTTTTTGTTTTTTTTTTACTTTAATGTTATCTCAGGAGCTGCACAGTTGAAGTATTATTACTTTAAAATAGAAAGTTTTACTGGGAACGATTGACAACTCTGTATTTTCCCATTCCCTTCTGTCAAGTACGAATGAAGACTAGTTGTTACTGTCTGCAGTATTACTATCTCTAATTCTAACATCATTGTGATGGGTCCTCTAGAAGCTTCTATTTGTGAATTACTGTTTCTGAATTTGAAACTGGCAGCTTCAGTTGATAAGACGGGGAATGGTTCTGCATAGCTGTGGACGGGTGAAGATGACGGCTGAGGAAATGCTGTAGGGAAAAAGTGATTTGCATTATTAATTTATGTAATGGACATTTTATGAAACACCATATTTGTAAGCAAAAATTGCCTTATGTAAAGCAATAAGGTATTGTTTTTTGATTGTATTGTGCTACCACATGAGTTAATTTGACTTAACAATATTTGTTGAACTACAGGAACCCTTTCCACTCGTTTTGCTGATAGCGTTGACTGAAAAATACACTATGTATTTTTGTAGCTCTTTTGGGTACAATATAACTGTATTTATACCCGAGCAGGGATGAAACTTTTGTTTCCATCTGTAGTAAATGAGTGTTTTAGGACTTGTGACTGGATGAGCTTTCCTTGATTGTTTTGTTTTGTTCTGGGCCTCAAGGTACTCATCCTTGAGGCCCTTCTGGGATTGTGCTAATGCCTTTTTCCAGGAGAAGGAAGGGAAGGATGTTCTGCTTGATTAGTGCTAAATGAACCACAGGTTATAAGGATGAAATAAAGACCACAGAGCCATGATTTTACAAGCTGACTAGGATGCATGAAAACTGAGAACTGTCTTGGGTTGTATTTAGTGGCGGTTGCAGTGACCTGACTGACTTGCAGTCGAATCTTTGCTCAACTTGGCTCTTACCAGTTGTATTTATTTTTTTAAATTGTGCTTTCCTCTCCCTGCTTCCTCCCAAGAACTTGGTTGAGTAATTTTCCATTTTGTTGTTCTAAGCTGGCTTCCACATCCAGTGGTCTTTAATATGTATTTGAAGTCTTATTTTGAGACAGGAGTCTCATCAATCTAATACTTTCTGCATACATTGCTTGTTACCTGTAAGAAATAGGTATTGCATGGCATACTTCACCTTGAGCATCTCTCTACATGTTACACATCTTACTCTTCGGGAAGGAGATCTGTGCTGCACGTGAGACCTGTATTATCTGCATAGAAATGGCTGAGGCTGGCATTCTTTTGGTGGCAGAAGGCATCAGTAAGGGGGACTTTAGCAAATATTAGGAGGTGGTTTTGTACACAAAATCCTAGGCTCTCAGTGCGTGGTACCAAGATGGTGAGTGCATGAGGCCTCCTTGATTTTGACTCAAGATTGCCTGCAACTTTGTCCAGTAAACTGGGTTACTTTCTGGCAGTCATGAAGGTGCAATTGTACATTGTCAAGTTCCCTGTTGCACTTGTCAGAGTTGTTTGGTGGGGATTTTTTTTTGGGGGGTGGGGTGAGGTTAAGCACCAACCCTGGACTTATTGTGCATATTACATATACATATAAAAATCCTTCTGCCCAAGCTGAGGAAACAAAACAATTTAAGGATCTCTTATTTTAATGCTGTGGGGAAAGTGCTTGCTTTGTTTATACTATAACAAGTATACTTGCATAGTTGTGTTGTGGATGCCTCTAAACATGCCTGTAGTGTTCTGTTGAGATTTAAATGCTAACAGATTTGAAATTAGAGAGTTCTAACTTTGTGACTGGATAATAAAAGCTGTTTAGATAGAACAAGCAGCCAAGAGGCTAATTACCTGGAAACCTTTGTGGGGACAGAACCTTAGGAACACGTTAGTTACTCTTGACTTCTTGTCTGTAACAGAGAGGAAAATATTTTTATTTTTGTGTAATAAATAACAGAAGCTAGCATTTAATAGCCACATAAACTAGGCTAGTAAAACAAGCCTTTATATCAGCAAGAAGGGTGCCTTATGGAAGGGAGTGGACACATGGTAGTATAATACATTTCTACTTGGAAGGGCAGGGCTGTCCTGGTGGTAAAAACCATAAGCTGGCAGACCTATGTGTTATAAAATGTATGTGCAATACCTTACTACGTATGTATACGGTCATTCCTGTTGACCTGCTCAAAGGGGCAAGGGGAAGAGATAACCTTTTTATGTTTGCAGATATCAAACTACAAAGGAAACTTGAAACCATCTCATCTGCTGTCTCTTAGCTTTGTTCTAATGGAAGCAGCACTATTACCTACATTTAATTTATACTTTTGACTACTTGTGAATTGTCACTTTATTTGACAAGGGAGTGTGTGCCAGTTGTAGGGCTGAGAGCATGTGGGTCTGTAGAGTAAATGTGAATCTTGTGGTCTAACAGACTTGTCCACCATGGTGGATGTTTCTGCCTCAGGCAGTGTGCTATTTTAGAAACATCAAACAACTGCTGTTCTGTTAAGGTTCCAGTTTGTGTGCTCAGACAGGACGAATTTTGCTTATCTCTTTAACTTGTTATTTTTCAGCACCTGCAAACTTGTTTTGTTGGTTTTTTGGTTTGTTTTTTTTGTGGTGTTTTTTTTTTTTTTAAAGTGAGGATATTAACATGTGTTTAGAGTTTTTGGGCACAAGCATTGTAACTTGTATGAAAACAGTGCTAAGGGAGAAGCTGGATAATTAGCTTTTTTGAGTTTGTTTTTTTTTCCCAGGAAAAAAATAATATTTTTTAAATTTAAAAATGTAAATTTTATTTACTTCACTGGATTTTGTGTCTTTTTGAAGGTGTAATTTAGAGTTTTAACTCCTACATTGAACAGAGCTATGCAGAAAAAGCAGGTCTCAGATGTGTATTTACAGTTAAAAGAAATTTTATTGCTGGGGAAAAGCTGTTTTCAAAACAGTGCTTGTGAAGGGAGTGACCAGTTCTCTGCAGGAGAGGAGTCTAGCTGCTAAGTTCCAAAAATAAGTAATAATTTCAGTTTGTCCCTTCTGGACATGACTTTGGTGTTCTGTGTTTTTATTGCTTGTATATTTGAATGTTGCAAACCACTGCAAACAGTAATTAAGACAAAATACTGAGAAAGGGCTGAGTAACTGCAAGTGTAACAGCTGGTTTGACATAAATCTTTGAGAGTGTATCTTTTAAGTACCCTTTTTATTCAGACAGTCACAGGTCAGTCTTGATTTTTCCAGAGCAAATGATCTGGTATTTTAGGCAGTGGTCTACTTAAAATGTGGGCTCTGGAAATGCATTGCTGGGGGCCAGAATAACAATTCAAACTTTGTTTTTTGGCATGTTTATCTGCAAGATTGTGAATGACTATAATTGAACAGAAATAATGTCTCCTCATGCTTGCTGACTTTCTCTTAACTGAGGGAGTTGAAAGCGGTCAAAACCAATTTACGGTACAGGCAAAGCATTTGCAAAATAGCTGAGACCAGAGAAGTAACACTTCCTGTATTCTTTTTCTTTTTCTTCTAAAACTAAGAAAGAAGGGTGTGCGTAGGTAAATTTCCATGGTAGGCATATGAAGGAGAAAGGGTTGTTGAATCTTGTGTAACAGCCATTGAGGCACCTCCTCTTCCCTCTACACTTCCTGACTCATCATTCTTAATCGTCTAACCACACGCCTTGTTGACAGACTTGTAGCCAAAATGGAATTCAGTCAGTTACCAAAACCGCACAATGTAAGAAGAGATTATGGGGAGCAACGTTGGGTTTTCTGTTGTCATTTTTGATTCAAGTTAAGTCACTGATGCTGTCAGGTACTTTATGCCCACCAAAAATTGTATGCAGACTGTGCTGCCCTAATAATTCTTTCCCTCCTTTGATGGTGACCAGAAAGGTGACGTGATAGAAACTTGGTATGATTCAGAGGAGTTTCTTGCACTAGGAAAGTGCTGCAGAGCAGTGGACTGCTGCCTACTTGGGTATTTTGGCAACGCTGACCTCAGCCTTCTCAGGGAGATAGGTTAGTGTACATATGCTGCAGGACTAGTGGCTGCCTGTTTGGATCTGTCTGCCAAGACTATAAATCCTACTTCTCTGAAGTCATCACTTGTACACAAAGATAACTAGAATTACTGCACATTTAGCAGAGGGTTTCCTTAATTGTTTTGTGATCTCATCCTTAATCTTGCTGTAAGATGTCGTGTTTAGGCCTGTCCCAGGCAGTATTTTCAGCCTACTTTCATTAGATGTGATGACAGGAGGAATCAAACTGAGATAAAAAACTGGGCAGACTAGGTGAAAACAGGAAGCCATTATTTAATTTAATGATGATAAACTTGAGAGAGATATTTTCTGTTGATGTTTGGAGTGTATTGGGACAGTACAGTTTACTGTAGATCAAATCTGCTTGATTGACAATTCCAAAACTTAGCTAATCTGGTTTGGTTTTTTGTTTGTTTATTTTAGTGATACTCTCTCTGTATGTGTAGCAGTTGTAATGTTTTCATGTTTAAGAAAGCTGATCATCTGATGATGGTTGTGGCTGGTTTAGGTTTTTAACCAGGAATGCTAGCTTTGCAGCCTGTTTTTTGTGGAATCCAACTTTATTCAATCTAGTCACCATATTTGGTACCTTGAACTATTCTATTTAGGATGCTTGTGTGGGTTTCTAGATACAGATTCACAAGATAGCAAGCGCTAAAATATCTCTAATATAAGGATCTGTTGAGGTGGTTGCTGTTCTGCATCAGGGTGAAAGAATCCAGGAACCCTCTGTAGGCTTTTGAAATCCAGATTTTGCATGTTGCAAAGCAACCTGTAAAGGTAAATATAAAAGCTGAAGGTTAACTTTAAACACTATTAGGGTCTCCTAAGCTTTGTCGGACCACTCTTGTTCACTGAGGAGTTATTGCCTTCCTGTCAGCAGACATTTAGATGGCACTACTCTGTCTCACAGATTGAGCTGTTCTGCCACAAGTGGTTGCTAGCACAGTAAAAAACCATAGCAGCATCCCGTTGTGGAATTGAATACCATTGAATATGATGAGTGACAGTATATAAGATGAAAAATGGCAAATATCAAAAGAAATTTGTTATAAAATAGTTTCTTAATGCAAATAGACAACACCCAGCTTCATTTACATTTGAAATTGACCCCACTGACTACGATTACATTGTTTTAAAAAAAGGTTTTTGTATGTTTTTGTGAAGGGGATTATTATTGTTTACAGTCAACATGTTTTGTTCTCTAAATTGTGATGATAGTACAACTGTCTGTAGTAAAAGTAATACGGCTTGGTAGTAGTACATCAGCAAATTGATGCAGCTGGGGCTTGGGCCCCTCCATTCTACCTAAGAGAGAAGGGAGTGATTTACTCCAAAACCTCAAGATGTTTTTCTGAACTAAAATATTCCAGAGGCAGCTGTGATGCTGTAAAATAGTCCCCCTGGAGCCCACGAATAAGTAAATTATTAATAAACACAAACCCTTGGGTTTATTAAATTCAATGAAACAAAATGGAATTCTGCCCTTGTCTGCCCCTGTGTGAATGAGGAGATAAAAATCAAGTTAGGAATGCAGTAGAAGTCTGAAAGGTAGAATGTTGTGTTTGTCACAATCTCTTCACTACCAAATGTTTTGATGGGAAAAAAATTGCTTGAAAGCAGGTGTTAGCCTTTCATTTTGCATGTTGCTCACTGTCCTGGTTTGAGCTGGTGTAGTTAATTTCTTACCAGTAACTAGAGCAGTGCTGTGTTTTGGCTTTAGTCTGAAAATAGTGCTGATAGCACCAATGTTTTAGTTGTTGCTAAGTGGCACTTATTCTGATAAAGGACTTTTCAGTCTCATGCTCTGCCAGTGAGGAGGGGCACAAGAAGCCAGAGGGAGCAGAGCCAGGGCACCTGACCCAAACTAGCCAAAGGAGTATTCCATACCGCAGCATGTCATGCCCAGTACATAAACTGGGGGAAGTTATCCAGGAGGGACTGATCGCTGCTCAGGGAAGGGCTGGGCGTCAGTCAGCAGTTGGTGAACAATTGTATTGTGCATCGCTTTTGTTTATTGGGTTTTATTCCTCTCTCTTTTGTTATCTTCCTTTATTATAATTATCATCATCATTATTATTGTGTTTTATTTTGGTTATTAAACTGTTCTTATCTCAACCCACAGGTTTTATCTTTTCCTGATTCTCCTCCCCATCCCATCAGGGTGAAGAGAGTGAGCATGTGGCTGTGTGGTACTTAGTTGCTTACTGGGAATAACCACAAGAATCCTTCTTGGTGCCCAGCTTGGGACAGTGAAGGGTTGAGATAATGACAGATCTGATCAGAGCTTGCTAAAACAATTTGTTACAAGCAGTCATTGTATTGGTTTAATAGTTGCTGGTCACAATGTTGATTTATTTGCTCTCAAAGTAGTTGTGCTTGTTCTCAGAGTTGTGTTCTGTAGCACCTTACTTGCAGAGTATTCCCTGTTCTGCTGTGTATCGCCTCTGGGGGCTGGGCTGAGGTTATCATTTTGTGGTACTTTGGAACACTGGCTTACAATATGATTGAATTGCTGGTTCTGAAACTAATCTGGTATTTGTACTCAACACTGCCATTACCTCTGTACTTCAGAAGCCATCTGTTGGAAACTATTAATAATGACACCTGTAAACTTTCCTCCTTGGAGAGCTAACCTATGAGGAGACATCTTCCCCTTCTTCTCCATTTTGATTACAACAGCATTTGGGAATTCTGAAAATGTTGAATATCCTTGGGGTGTTGAAACCAGAATGATCCTACTGAAAGTAGAGGGTAGGGAAGCCAAGCAGTTGGGATCACTTCCTAGGGAAGGGGCATAGATAAGATGATTGGAAAAGAGACGCAAGTCCTCATACCCTGGAGGTGAAGGAAAGGTATCTCTGTAAGGAAGATGTTATAAGTCACCCAGGCAAGTGGGCCACTATGGGGAGAGGTATCCAGTACCTATGATAATTAGCTGGGTTACATATGATTTATTATGATCTGAACAACACACGGTCACCCATCACTCCAGATGAACTCCAGTGCGTGCAACCTGTGTGGTGGAAATTTGTACAGAGTGTGTTGGGGTCCCAACAGCTGAATGTATTGGGGACCAAAATCAGCCTGACTGGGGATGAGTGGGAAAAGCATCCCATTGTGACTGGCCCAGAGGCTGCGTGCATCCTTGGCATAGAGGGTATTTTGAGGACATAAAAGGGTACTGGTGGGCTTTTAGTATAGCTGCCTTAGAGATGGAGCTAAATAAGCAGCTGTCCACCTTGCCTGGTCTCTCAGAGGACCCTTCTGTTGTGGGGCTGCTGAGGGTTGAAGAACAGCATATAACAATTGATACCACAGCAGTGCACCAGTGGCAATATCGCACCAACGGAGACTCCCTGATTCCCATCTATAAGCTCATTTGTCAGCTGGAGAGACATGGAGTGGTCAGTGGGATTTGCTCACCTTTTAATAGCCCCATAGAGAACGCATATTCCAAAGTACAGTTTTATAGTAAGCCCTTTCTGTCAGGTGACCCAGAAGAAGGATTTGGGCCCTAAGCAACAACAAGCCTTTGAACAAATTAGTCGAGAGATAGTTCATGCAGTAGCCCTTGAGCCAGCCTGGGCCAGGCAAGATGTGAAAAAAGTGCTTTACATTGCAGCTGGGGAGAGTGGTCCTACCTGGAGCCTCTGGCAGAAAGCTCCAGGGGAGACCTGAGGTCAACCCCTTGGCTTTTGGAGTCAGGAATACAGAAGATCTGAGGCCAGCTATACCCCAACTGAAAAAGAGATGCTGGGAGCCTATGAAGGTGTTTGAGCTGCTTTGGAAGTGATTGGCACTGAAGCACAGCTTCTCCTGGCACCCCAGTTGCCCATGCTGGGCTGGATGTTCAAAGGCAGGGTTTTTTCTACACATCATGTAACCGATGCTACATGGAGTAAGTGGGCTGCGCTAATTACACAACGAGCTCGAATAGGAAATCTCAGTCATCCAGGAATTTTAGAAGTCATTATGGACTGGCCAGAGCACAAAGATTTTTGAATGTCACCAGAGGAGAAGGTGATGCGTGCTGAAGAGGTTCCACCATATAATAAACTGTCAGAAAGTGAAAAGCAGTATGCCTTGTTTACTGATGGGATTTACTGTACTGTAGGAAAACATTGGAGATAGAAGGCAGCTGTATGTTCTCAACAAGACGCAGAAGCTACTGAAGGAGGCAAATCAAGTCAGTTTGCTGAGGTGAAGGCCATCCAGCTGGCCTTGGACATTGCTGAACAAGGAAAGTGGCCAGTACTTTATACTGACTTGTGGATTGTGGCAAATCCTCGATGGAGGTGGTTGCAGCAATGGAAGCAGAGCAACTGGCACTGCAGAGGTAAACCCATCTGGGTTGCTGCATTGTGACAAGATATCGCTGCCCAGGTGCAGAACTTGGTGATGAAGATATGCCATGTAAATGCTCATGTACCCAAGAGTCAGGCCACTGAGGAACTTTAGAAGAACCAACAGGTGGATCAGGCTGCTAAGACTGAGGTGGCTCAAATGGATTTAGACTGGCAACATAAGGGTGAATTATTTTTGACCCGGTGGGCGCATGACCCGGTGGGTGCATGACACTTCAAGCTGTCAGGGCAGAGATGCCACATTAGATGGGCTTCTGATCAAGGGATGGACTTAACAATGGACACTATTGCCCAGGTTATTTGTGTATGTGAAACCTGCTGCAATTAAGCAAGCCAAGTGATTAAAAAAAGCCTCTTTGGTATGGAGGACAATGGCTAAAGTACAGATATGGGAAGACCTGGCGGATTGACTGTATCACACTCCCACCAGCCTGCCAAGGCAAGCGCTATGTGCTTACAGTGGTGGAAGCAGCCGCTGAATGGCTGGAAACATATGCTGTGCCCCACGCCACTGCCCAGCGTGCTATCCTGGGCCTTGAGAAACGAGTCTTAGGGTTACATGGTACCCCAGAAAGAACTGAGTCAGACAGTGGGACTTATATCAGAAACAGTCTCATTGACTTCGGCCAAAGAGCATGACATTGAGTCGGTATCATGCGCCAGCCTCTGGGAAAAAGAATGATACAAAGGACTGTTGAAAACTACACCGAGAGCAGCAAGTGGTGGGACCTTCAAACACTGGGATGCACATTTAGCAACAGCCACCTGATTAATCAACACTAGAGGATCTGCCGGTTGGCCTGGTCTAGCCCAATTAGAACTTTCATGTAATGTGGAAGAGGAGAAGGGGATAAAGTTCCTGTAGCACATACATAAAATATGCTAGGGAAAACAGTCTGGGTTGTTCATAACTTGGGCAGAGGCAAACCCACCTGTGTCATTGCTTTTGCTCAAGCAACTGGGTGCACTTGATGAGTAATGCAGGAGGATGGGAAGTCCGATGACTGCCTGGAGCAGACTTTATTTTGGTTGAGAATAGCCAGTGAATTAAATTGCATGGTGTTAATTGTTATATATCATGTATGAATGATGTTAATAGTGCTGTATATCATCACTTCTGTGGTGACTGTATGCCCTATCAATGGTATTACAATAAAAATGAAATTAATATAGAGTGAACTATGATACTAGACATGGCAGTGGTGGTAGAACCAGAACTGGCTTCAGCATGCAGCAGTACACCTCCATACACCATCTTTAATGACCTGAAAGACTGCTCTGATGGAGCCCAAAGCCATGGACTAAATGAATGCAACAGGCATTTTATAGAGATGCCACATTGACTAGGGGAAATGATATTTGTTTGTACCTGTCAAAAGACAGGGACAGTGATGGTGGTTAACTGGGATGCATTGGAAAATGTGGGGCCTGGGCATGACACAAATGATAGAGAGGGATGAATACTGTCTTGGTTTTGGCTGGGATAGAGTTAATTTTCTTCCTAGCAGCTGGTACAGTGCTGTGTTTTGGTTTTAGTCCAAGAATAATGGATTTCTGTTCATATTACAAGGGCTGAAGTACTGTAATGCAAAACAGTGGCCAGAAGTACTTTCAGGGTTTTAGTGGTTTTGGACTTTTTCCTCCTGTTGGTTTAGAATATGGTAGAAGTCATAAGAATTTTATGTACTTTAATGTGAATGAAACCAGGAATTAGCTTTTCAGCAGGGCTGTTACATAGGTGTTGGTTCAGACTTACCATGTCTGTGGAACGTGACAGTTAACACAGCATTTTGTTTCAAGCAAGTTTCAAGAGGTTTAATGTTAAATATAATTAGGGTGTCTTTTTGTGTTTTAGGAAGCTGAATATGGTGGCCATGATCAAATTGATTTGTATGATGATGTAATTTCTCCATCTGCAAATAATGGAGATGCTCCAGAAGATCGTGATTACATGGATTCTCTCCCACCATCTGTTGGGGATGATGTAGGTAAAGGAGCTGCACCAAATGTTGTCTATACATATACTGGAAAGAGAATTGCCTTGTACATTGGAAATCTTACTTGGGTAAGTAGCTTATTACTACATTACATTATTACATGTAGCCAGGAATTTTTAAATTATGGACATAATTCTTTGTAAATATTTTTGGCTTTAAAATTGGTTTATATGCAATGCTGAGCATACAGCAAAGCAGGTAGGCAAAAGGTAAAACACAACAAAAACCCCTGAAATGCAGTGAGTCTCACTGGAGCTGTCTTGATGTCTCAAAATCAAGGAAACCTTCAGTAAATACAAAATATAAAGTTTCCTCTTAACATTTTAAGTGTTACGAAGGGTTATTTGTGCTACTGTCTTCTAAGGTTTTCAGAAAACTGAATGGAAGAGGAAAACAAGCTTAAACTGTGAAATACTTTATGCCTGCAGATACTTTAAGGCTACTGAACAAACCCAAATTAAAGTAACCTCTTCCCTGCAGGTTTGAGTTTAAAAAGGAGCTGGAAGGTTTTCTGGGATTTTCTTGAAATTACTTTCCATATTTTCCCAGGGCTACCATCTGCTTCCCTTTTTGCCAGGCAGTGAGTCTTGCAACAAAACTGTTCTCAGGTATTTGCCTTGAGGCTTATTTCTCCTAGGAGTTGTGGATGTGGGAAAACTCATTGAACAGCAGTTGTCCTTAAGACACTTAATTTTGCTAGCACTAAACTATTTTAAACTCAATTGCAGTTAAGTAAACAAAGTGCAAGAGCTGGTCAGTAGCTGAATTAAGGGGAGTTGATATCCGGTTCTTCCAGATCCATACTTGCAAAATTCTCATTCAAGGTTTTTTCCCTTCTTATTAATTCCTTACTGGTGGTAAACTTGAAAAAGAATGATTTAATGGGTGCTGAGGTGTTTGGGGGTTTTTATTAATTATTGCAGGATCTTAATTTCAGGAACTAATAAGTAAAGCAGCTATTGACTTAACAGTTGTACCATTCTGAAATGAGTGGCATCTGTAAAAAGCCCATGAATTAGCTGAACTCACCCAAGTCAAGTGTTATGATTTCTAAAGCAGATAGGCCAGTGTTCTGCAATTTGTGCCCATTATTCATTATTTGGCTTCACAAATTAAGTTAGCCACAAAGTGCATTTGTCTACTTCAGTGTTGCTGTTGTGTTTTTTCTTTGCATTTAGCTCTGAACAAATTTAATTTGTTGAGGTTTTTAAGGGAAGCCTTGATTTGAGTGAGGTCAGATAAGTAGTTCAGAATCTTTAAAGCCTACTTTGCACTTTCCATTTGAAATTTAAAAAAGTGTTAGGAGTTACCAAAGTAGGAAGAAAACAGTAAATGTCAGTGTCATTGTGTATCTTTGGATGAGTGAAACTGTTAAATGTTACATAGTCGTTAATAGGAAGTTACGGCAAGTAGATTTGGTTAAGTGGAAGCAGTTGTTTCTAAGCGTAGTTTTTTTGTCTAGTTTGCCTTCTTTTGTCTGTAAATCCTGCTGGTTTTGTGCACATACTACGTAGGTCACTAAACTCTCACTAGTCAAAGCTCTCATAATGCACCTGGTTAATACGGTGTTTTAAATTGACATTTGTGTGGAAATAATAGAATCGGGGAAGAAAAACGGATTGGGTGTGGAAAAAGTTATTGGTGTAGTCCAGTTTAAGCCTTATATTCTCAGAAAAGTTACTTGAATCCAAATCCAATTTTTTGGGGCATCTTGCAACTGGTGTACTATATGGAGGGAGTGATACAGTATACCATATGGGCAAGTGTGTGTATCTTTTAGATTAGTTTTCTGAGAATTGTAAAGTGCAAATGACTGCTTGCCAAAAGTCAGAAAACAACCTGAATAAAGTATTCCTCTTGACCAACTTCACGCACCCAGAAGAATCCATGGAAAACTTAGCTGGCCTTTTCCTGGTGTTTTAGATAACCTTTTATAACTGAATATTAAAAATCTTTTTCAGTGGACAACAGATGAAGACCTGACTGAAGCTGTTCATTCACTGGGGGTGAATGATATTTTGGAGATAAAATTTTTTGAAAACCGTGCTAATGGCCAGTCTAAAGGGTAAGAACTCCTCATTTGTTTGTTCTGCAAATGGCCTGAAGTTTGGGAGGGTAGAAGGGGGGAAGGAGTTTTCAGTTTTCATGACTGTCAGTAAGGGAACTGATAATCTTTATTGATGTGCAGCAGTGAATGTGTTTCATACCAATGACTTAAATGTCAGGAATAAATTTTTATGATGGCGTTGTGTGTGTCATTATTTTGTGAGTTGTGCCTTTTTGGCCATCTTCATTAAGACTGTTCCTAGATTTCAGTTTATGTGATGGTGAGGTGATACTTCCCCCAGCTGCCATTATTAAATCTTTTTTTACATCTTTATTTTCCGTTAACTGTTGAAAGTGAGTCCTTAATCCCATTTTTTCACTGGCAACCTAGTCTTTGCATAAATGTGCCTTTCTCTCTCCTCAGTAGTAATGACAACACAGTAAATGCTTAATAATAACTTGGTCATATGAGTTCATATATAATGATACTCCACCAAAAAGCTGCCTTTGTTGTGGTATACTTCGATGCATCTTGTACTTTTGGTGGTTCTTGTATCCTGGAATGAGTTATTTGTTCTGAAAACTGGACTACAACCTGTGGGACAATTTCTGTATCTAGTTTTCAAGTTTTTTTTTGTTTACCATGTGTAACCTTTTTCATTGGGCCACCAGATATCCAGGAAATGGAAAAATTGTGGTATAACTTTTTTTTTTCTCCCCCTTCCTTTCAGGTTTGCCCTTGTGGGTGTGGGATCGGAAGCATCCTCCAAAAAGTTGATGGATTTGTTGCCTAAAAGAGAATTGCATGGGCAGAATCCTGTTGTAACTCCATGTAATAAACAATTTCTGAGTCAGTTTGAAATGCAGTCAAGGAAAAGTAAGCCTTTTTTATGTGTTGTCTTGAAAAAGCTGTCTATTCCAAAAGTAGCATGGCAACTTTTCTTCTCAGCTTGTGATAATTTCTACAGTTTAAAATAGCTATGAAGTGTTTACAGTCCAGGTGAATGAGGTCGCATCTTTGCTTAAAGATGATCCCCTGAAGTAAAAGTGAATTTTAAAAAAAAACAGACAAAAACCCAAAACCAAACCACCCAACCAACCAAAAAGCCAAAACAAAACACTTAATACACTGCAGAGCTTCTGATTTGGCAAGAGGTAGCACTCCCTGACAGAAGGTTGCAGCTTTCTCAAACTCTTGTGTTGGAGTTGGAGAAGCTTCCTCAATTTCTTTTGGATGTAATAAAAAAAAAAATGCACAAAAGCATTTAGAAATTTAACATTTGTGGACAAACTGGACTAAATCCTGATGCCTGGACAAGCGGTGCTTATGACAGAATGGAGAAAAGGGATTCTTTGTTGTGCTTTCCTCCAGCACCTTGTCTTGCGGTTCCCAGCCCTGTTTGTGCCCTTGGGCTGTGTTAGAGAAAGTACTTACAGTCTCCCAGATGCCATTAGTATGGGGCATAGTGGATCACTGCCATGTTTTAGCAGAGCACTTATTCCTCCCCAAATGCTTTGGGTTTGGGTACCAAGGAAGAAGTTGGTGCTCCTAAGGTCACCTTATCATTGCATAAAACTTTAGGTTGTGTTGAAAAGTTTTCACTGATTTTGATTTATGCAGTTACACTTTTGCCTTTCCATTGCAGCCACACAGTCTGGCCAGATGTCTGGGGAAGGCAAAGCTGGTCCCCCAGGAGGAAGCTCACGTGCAGCATTTCCACCTAGTAACAGAGGGCGAGGCCGTTTTCCAGGTGCCATTCCAGGTGGAGACAGATTCCCTGGACCAGCAGGGCCAGGAGGGCCCCCACCACCTTTCCCAGGTAAAATAATTCTTATGTAGTTTGTTTCATTTGTGTTTTCTTGTATTAGTGTGGCATAATTGGGAAATTATAAAGATCAAGACAGTTCAGTATTGTGCTGTAATCAGTGATCACAGCTGAACTGTAGGATTTGACAATATTTCGTTGTTGATATTCAAACAAGAAGTTGTATTTCCTAAATTTGATAGCAATATAATAACATTTTCTAGAAACTGTCTTTATAGTGTGTTTATATACTTTTAAAGTATGAAAAAAACCAGATCGATCCTGTTGGCAAGTAGACTTGCTATTAGCTCAGCATAGTACAGATTTGCTACATGGGGTGAGAATGCCTGTGTTGCAGAGTGTAAAGTTACATTGCACGCCATCAGCAATTCAGCTTTGATTTGTGCCCAGTGACAGGTTAGTTGGCACTTTGAATACAACAGATTTGGAGAGGAGGTGTTAGTGTTTAGTTCAGGTATCTGATGTGGTAGAACAGTCAGGCTTGTGTTGCAGTAAAGTTCTTATTTCAGTTTAAGTATTTTTTGTAAATGTCATTCAGTAGTAGATTGCTTACTAACAATTGAAAAACCACTAATGAAGACCTGAAAGTAGGTTTGAATACTGCATTTACTTTATCTTCTCCAATATAGCTTTCCCCAAATTTTTAATATGTTGTATCTTATGCCCCATATAAAAGACTAGCTGCAGGTGTAAGTAGGATGCAATGTTTTCTCCTTTTTGTAAGATTTTGGGGGTGTTGCTAACAATAGCAGGTGATTATGTGACTGGGGGGGTGAGTTCTTAGTTTTCAAGTTAATGTTGTTCTCTTCAGATGCTGACAATCAAGCAGCTGTTAAAAATTTTCTAAGCTGCTGGACCCAGAGTGGGACTGTGCATGTCTTGTGTGAGTTGCTGATTGTTTAGTGAGGGGTGTTTCTGGTGTTTGGTTGTTTAAGAATAAAAAAAGGGCCAGAACTTTAATTATTTCACTAAGTCTTTGTATTTATTAACTCTACTTTATTTTTCTATTTTTTTTTCTTTTATTTTAGCTGGACAAACTCCCCCACGTCCACCTCTAGGTCCTCCTGGCCCACCAGGCCCGCCAGGCCCTCCACCTCCTGGTCAGGTCCTCCCACCTCCATTAGCTGGACCTCCTAATCGTGGTGACCGTCCACCACCCCCGGTTCTGTTTCCAGGACAGCCTTTTGGTCAGCCTCCACTTGGGCCACTTCCTCCAGGCCCTCCACCACCAGTTCCAGGCTATGGGCCACCACCAGGTCCGCCACCACCTCAGCAGGGTCCACCTCCACCTCCGGGTCCGTTTCCCCCTCGTCCACCTGGCCCTCTTGGGCCACCCCTGACTCTAGCTCCTCCTCCTCATCTCCCTGGGCCACCTCCAGGTGCTCCACCACCTGCACCACATGTGAATCCAGCTTTCTTCCCCCCACCTGCCAATAGTGGCATACCTACTTCAGACAGCCGTGGCCCACCTCCAACAGATCCATATGGCCGACCTCCACCATATGACAGAGGTGACTATGGGCCACCTGGAAGGTGAGTGCTTTTAGTGTAATGTGCTTTATAGCAGATTTTATTCCTCTTATAGGAAGCACTTTCCCTTTTAATGCAGATATTAGAAAGAATGAAAAATAGGGCTGGAAAGGATCCAGACAGTCTTCTCATTTGTTCTTTTTCACTGAAGTATCTCTCACACACATTTGTAGTATAGTAAGAAAATTTTGAAATGCAATGTCAGTAATCACTTTCACTTTTCAGCTCTGAACTGTTTGTTTTCACTGGTGTATTTGGCAGTGTCATCATTCCATGTGTTCTGCATGTAAACTTATGTCACTTCTTACACAGCAGCTTCTGGCTGTGCTTCTGTCTTAAATTTCTGACTTGCACCTTTATCATCATGCTTTGCAGGCTGCCTTTTTAGAATGCTCTGGAGTTCTCCTTTTTGATTATGTGCATATGTCGAGTACAGAGCCATACCTAACTCTTACCATTTCCATCTTTCAGCAGCTCTGTGTGCCCTTTTTTTATTTTGGGATTCAATCCAAAGTTAGTCTTTGTCTCAAAATCCAGGTCTGAATTTATGGCAAGAATTTTCCTTTCCTGTCAAGATGCTTCTGCTTATTTGTTGCAACCCCACTGTGTTTGTAGCCATGGCTTTTCCTATGGTTAATCCTGTCTGGGACAGAGTTCTTGAGTCTCTCTTGACTTGACTTGTCAAGTTTTTTCATACCTTGTTTGGAACATCTTTTTCATTTGTGCTTTTAAGCATCTCTGTCTTGCTGCTGTTTCTTGATTTTCACCGTATTTGTATTTGTCATGGAAATTTTTGGGATAAATTGTAAGAAAGACACTTTTTGCAAAGTTATGTTTTGGTTTTTGAGGTGTGATTTTACTGCTAGTGTGAGAGACTTCTCTTGTTTAAAATGTTTTCTGCAAGTACACTTTGTTTTGATTCTTCTTTTATCACAAAGTTTTAAAACCCCCATGCATCTGTACATACTGTGTTCAAACTATAGAAAATCAAGCATTTGGTTTAATTGCTTGAAATATTAAAAAAATATGGTGTTGATTGTTTTTTGATGGACAGAAATCAAGGTTGTCTACAGTTTGTAGAATGTCTGGGGAGGGAAGGAGTGGGAATAGGACAGTATAACTTACTGTCCAGTATTTTTCATTAATAATGTTAAAACTATAATCCATAACTATTTAAATTGTCATTAATTATATATCATAGGCGTTTCACTGGAAATAACATGTCCATAAGAGAAAAATTACATATTCCATTCTATGGGAGGCACACGAAAAATAATACTCAAAACTCAGGGAGGTATGAATTTTTAGACATTTCCTCTTATGCTAAACTGGCTATAGGATCTTGTTCCACTTCTTGCAGTTAAGAGGATAGCATTGCTTATTATTCTGCATTTTCTTTCTACCAGAAGGACTAACACTGTTCTAGAAATACCAAGCAGTGGGGCAGTTTACCAGTCGCAACATTTGTTTCTAACACGTCTCCAAATTTTTCTATATGATACCCAGACTGGCTAATGGGAAACTGCAAAACTTTTGAGAAAATTTTTGTATAGGTTAACTTCTGTTACTTTGGAAACCCTATACAGGTAGCTAATGATTAAAGTGAAAAAAAAAAAGTGTGATGTGTACAAGGATTCTGCTTTGTTGCTTCCTCCTTACTGTGACCGGTTTGGAGATCAAATTGGAGCACCTTGAACTTGACCAGAAATAAAACCCGAAAATAATTTGTGATGTGTTAAAGTATCATTCAGAAAATTGAGTGTTTTTAAGACACATAGACTACGTTTGCTTTTCATAAGTTACAGCATTCTGGTCTTAGTTAAGATCTGGAAAACAGGATCATATAGTTCCAATTCTGGTATTGCTATAAAAATGATCTCTACTTTTGCTCAAAGTCGCATTGCCTATGTACATGTATTTCCACATCCATTCAATTGGGATAATACCTACTTTCATACCTTCAAGGATTCTATGAAAATTATATATACTTGTTAAGCACAATATTAAGTGCGGCTGAATCTTTAAAATAGATGGGATGAACAAGAATAAGTCTGCTTATACAGCAATGTCTGAATTGTTTACCTTTTTTGTTTTATTTTGGTTTTAATTTTTTAGCTTTCAGGATGTTATACTGTAACATGGTCCTTAACAAAAACAGAAATCAAAACCAAACCCAGATCCTGCTTTCTTTTCTGTTTGTCACTTTGCTTGAAGTTGCAAACTTGGATTGTTAAAACTGCAGTGATATATTGTAAAGTTGTTTGGTTGGTTGGGTTTTTTTTTAACCTTTAAAATACGAATTTTATTGCTTGCAGAGAAATGGATGCTGCAAGGACACCTCTTAGTGAAGCAGAATTTGAAGAAATCATGAATAGAAATAGAGCAATCTCAAGCAGTGCCATTTCGAGAGCTGTATCAGATGCCAGTGCTGGTTAGTAAAACTTGATTAATGTGTTTGCTACCCAACTGGGAAGAGTTTATGGTTTCTCTATTGGGAAACTGGCAGCCCTGAAGCCACACTTTCCTAAAAGGAGGCTGAATCTAGGTGCAAACTTATGACTGATTTTTGTACTGCAATTTAGGTAGTTTCTGAGAATGCCTTCTGAGTACTGATCTGGACAGTATTCTAATACTTGGTTCTACAGTAAATTATCTGGCTGGCTGTTGAAGAGACGAGCCTTAAAATGGTAATACCATTATGGATAAAATTCATTGGTTTAATTTGCGTCATCTTCTGATCATGATCTTTTGTCATTTTCAGGGGACTATGGAAGTGCTATAGAGACCTTGGTAACTGCAATTTCCTTAATTAAACAGTCCAAAGTATCTGCAGATGATCGCTGTAAAGTACTTATTAGCTCTCTTCAGGACTGCCTTCATGGAATTGAGTCCAAGTCTTATGGTTCTGGATCCAGGTAAAACTTTCCTCTTCCATCTGCCCTAACTTACAAAAGGGAGGGTGTAGCACAGGACTGGTTCACAGATGAAATTCACAGGGAAGAAATGAAGTCATGTAAGAAGCTTAGTGATTTGCTGAGTTGTGCAAGAACCAAATAGGGGTTTCTCGAGCTTAGCTGCCTTTTCATTAACCCTCTTAAAATTGATCTGACTAGCTTAAACTTAACTCTTAGTTTTATTTGGTATCCTTTCCCACATGGGACTCTTGCAATTTGTAAACTTCAAAATTGAATTGTCCTTTATCAATTAAGATGTCCAGTGCATAATTTCTGTTATAATTTGCTATCAAAAATTAAGATTGAGGATATTTGATTCCAGTTTTCATTTTGCCTAAAACAAATTTTCTCCATACTTGTCACAGTAGGAATACACTTCAGTTGGGGGAAAAAAGCTGAGCAGAATGATTTTTGCCTGTGGGCCTTTGTCAGTCTAAAAATCTAGAGTAGGTAGATTTCAGATTCATGGGCTCTTCTATCTAGTGTAAATAAAGAACAGGTATTTCTTTCAAAACATAAATAATGCACCTTTCGGTGTTAAGACAAACACTGAGGTTCTGTTTCATTAGGATAGCGTAGCAGTAGTGTAGTTGGCCTTGAATATTAAAGATGCAGAGATAGCTGGTTTTGGCACATACTTTCAGTACACAGATTAGCAGCCATGTAGTAGTGATCATTTGAGGTATGGTGTGTTCCCCCAGCTGATTTCCGCCATCTCATCCTCCATTCTGGGAATGTGCTTTTTTAGTGGCTCTGCACCTTGCTATCTCTGTGTTCTTAGTCGCCTCCTTTTGTATCAGCTGTCTTTCATGTTATATACAGAAACATATCTGCATCACAGTGAACAGATGCTTCTCTTGGATCCTTTTTCGATCAAGTTCATACTCATAATACAAAATTGGCATGTGGGTGGCTTGTGTTATGAAGAAAAATTTAATGAAGTAATTTCTTTTAGAAGACGTGAGCGATCCAGAGAGAGGGACCACAGTAGGTCACGAGAAAAAAGTAGGCGCCACAAATCACGTAGTAGAGATCGTCATGATGATTATTACCGGGAAAGAAGCCGTGAAAGAGAGAGGCATCGTGATCGTGACAGAGATCGCGACAGAGAACGAGACAGAGAGAGAGAATATCGTCATCGTTAAAGAAGGTGAGCATTTGTTTCATGTTTTTTAACTTTACTGACTTAGTAAAAGTAACTACTTTGGGTTTGGGATTGTTTACGCCATTAATGTCTGCATTTAAGTGATCCTGCAGTATGTACTGAATCACTTTCTTCTTCCAGCATCTGACATGAATGTAGGTAAGTAACAACAGGTAACTGGTCTTGGGAGGGAGAGAGTATTTGTGTGCTTCTCTTCTGCAGTTTGCATGCTGCCTTTTTAATTTTAGGTTGTATTAATGTTTGCAGTTTTTATGAAAGCAGTAAGACAGACTAATATGTCTGCTCTTTTTGTAATCTTAGAAGATTATATGAAATTTATGGTTCTATTTCTCATTAGTATTTTTAAATATTGAATTTCCTTGTGTAAGGACTGCAGCTTTTAGCCCTTCATGTGTCATATGTTATTTCAGTTTAGGCAACGTGTACATACAGTTGCTGTCCTTGCCACGAGTATGGCAGTGGGCTCTTGGGGGTTTTGTTTGTTGGGTTTTGGTTTGGTTTTTTCTTTCCCAGTGAGTTTTTCCCCAAATTCAGGAAACACAGCCAGACTTTGCTTTTTATTCTATGAAATGTGATCTGCCGGTATCTTCTGTCTTCAAGCTAAATTCAGGTGTTATCTTTAATAAGATTTGCACCCAGTTGTTCCCCACCACCCTGATTTTTCATTCCCCTTTGTGATAGTAATTTTCCGAAGACTAGTAAACAAATGTATGACACAAGGGTTGTTTCCTTTCTTGTTCACAAACTAATGTGTTCTTTTATTTCGTATATCTGCATGCATTAAACCTCTAGATAGTGGCGAAGTATCAGGCTTATTTCAGTGTACTGCTGAGAGCTTTAAAATATGTATATGTTCGTCACATATATTGTACCATTTTGGAGATTGGGAGTTCAAGCTACCCATGATTCCTTACATCTGGCAATTGGAAAAATCTATTAATTACTATTAACTACCTATTAGTTTCTCTGCAGTGGTCTTTTCTGTTTTTAAAACTTCATGCTACATCTGCACTAAAATTGAAGCTTGCAGACTTGCCTGTCTGCCAAACTTCCATTTCTTACATTTAGCCTCTGATTTAGTTTTCAGATTTGCATGTGGTATTTATTCAGAGAAGCTCATTTACAGAAGTTAGAGGAAAGTTTTCTAGAAATTACATAAAATGTAGTCTCTTCCTAAATGAAAATACAATTCTGTATTATTTAAATAGCAGGGTTTTAGTCAGGCTTTTGTGTTACTGACTCCTCTGGGAAAGAACAAATTCTGATACTAAATGCTCCAGTCTGTTAAGTGGATTGTTGTCTTGGATTTATATACAAATAGGGAATACATGAAACAGTAACCAACCTAAAGGAGGGCAGTCAAAGGATTAAATAGGAAGATGAAATGTGCAGCTGAAATGAAGTTGGCAGTATATTTCTTAATGCCACTTTTTGTCATAGAAAATGGATTGGTAGAAATATTTCTGGAACTGCATAAAATAGAAACTGTGGTTCTTAATTGTGAAATATCAGAACATAAAAATAGAGATTTAACTAAAGTAAGTATAGTTTCTTTTGTTGAACTGGATTTTTACCTTTTACAATAAGCGAGTATTTGTGGTGTTTGCAAACAGTTGTTAATGGGAAGTAATCAATGAGCTGGGTGATGGATATATTTCCAGACTGTTTTCCTTCTGGTGGAGATGAGCAAGCCGTACTAAAAATTGTTAATAACCTGGAATTTAAGATTTTTTTTTACCTATGGCATATTTTATTAATCTAGCTTTCATTTTTGTGTGTTTAGTGTTGTGCATGTAGATGTGGCATTTGTTTGCCAAGTTACAGATTCCCTGCCTTGTTACCTCAAGAAAACCTATCAAATAGCATTAGGTTGCATTTTATGATTTACAAAGCACAATTTTAAAATGAGACTGTGGCTTCAGTCTCAGTTTAGGTGGGACTTATATATGCAGTATCCTTCAACTTTGTTGTGTGCTGGGACTTCTCTTTCAGAGGGGTTACATAGGTAAGATTCCCTGGTGCAAAGAAGAAAATAGATCCTAGGAAGCTGGTTTAAAGGGCAAATTTAGGTTTCTGATCGTGAATGAAAGCATTTGGTATATTTTTTTTTTAAAGCTAAGTTGCAAACATTTTGTCTTGTTGCCGTCTTAATGAAGAAGGGCTTTACTGTAGTTTTTTGCTTTTATGTATTTATACACACATACCCCAAAGAAATACAGTTATCTCCTGGTTTGTATGTTTCATTTTCACTAAAGTGTATGTTGCCATACATTTTGTTTTGTTCTTTACATTGATTAATATTCATAACTGGATTTAACAGTCTCAGTCGTTTAATAAATACCAGCAGAGCTGAAAAGAGTTACTCCCCATATTACTGTGTTTTGCCAGATAACATGAAGTTGCCTCTGTGCCTACCCCCTATGAATGGCACCTATACTCCTTACTGTGTACCTGTAGTCATAACTGTGATACTGTACTGGCATTTTTTTAAAGTTTAGAAGGATTTTAAAGGTCCATTGTGAACATTTTTGTATACAGTGAAATTCAATTTGTACTGTATTACATTCATAGAGATGGGTTAAATTGGAATAACTTACTAAATGTGTTTATAATAATAATAATAAACTCTATTAAAAATTAAAAAGTTTAGATGTACCATAGCAGGTATTTACACTTCTGTTTGTACACTTCATGAGTTACAATTGTATTCTTGCAAGATTTTTGTGCCTTCACTTGAGTAAGGCTTTGTGTACGGTGATAATCCATTCCACATAATTACTATATACTGCATATTTCCTTGAAACATATTGCCTTTGCTTGTAGAAAGCCTGTTGATATAAAAGAGAACTGGATTTAACTCAAATGTCTAACCTGTATTAGTCAAGAATACTGAGAACCTAATAGGATGATATTTAGAAAGATTAACAGCAAAATTAATGTGTACAAACAGAATAGTAATGTAACTTCATCAGCATGAGTCCTGACTCCTTTTTTTAGACAGATACTATTTTATTTTTTTGGTTTTTTTTTTTTTTTTTTAGTTTAACTGATACTCGATGATGTATTTCTAGCTGATGCATTGTCCCAATCTTAATCTGTCTGAATTTCTATAACTGCTGAATGTTAAATTCTTCATTTTATGTTTTTGTTACTGGGTTGATTGATTATTTCCTATTTAAACTGGATTTGGACTTAATTGCAAAGACAAAACCACAACATTGTAACAGTTGATATGTATGTAGACTGTGTACTCCATGTTTCATGGTTTTCCTCTGATTTTTCTGCTCTCAAACCACTGTAAGCAAAACAATCTAAAGACCAAGGCTCATACGCTTTTTCAGAAGCTGCTGTCAGCTCTCTCTGAAATAGTTCAAGCTTTGGAGAGGTCTAGGAAGTAACATGGTTGGATTTTTTTTTTTTTTTTTCTGTCAGTAGGAGTTGAAATGGTACTGACTGTTTAAATAATACTCATTATATTTTTGCTTGTATAAGTAGGAACCGTCCTGTAACAGTGTGTTAACAACCGCTTAAACCTCAAGTATGAAATTAGCCTTTTTAGGAAATCTTGTAAATTAACAGGAAAAGGCCTACTTTTGTACTTTACTTCAATAATAAGCTTCTGGTTAATAACAGAATTTTCAGTGACTCATGTGCTAGCATTTTTCAAGACCTGGGTATATTTACCTGTCTAGGATTATTTCAGATCCTCTTAGTATTAAGCTATTATGAATGTTATTTTCTTCATCTCTTTTGTAAAATGCGTATTTTTGAGGAAGCACATATGTGGGGCTGACACTATTCTATTGCATATAGAATTCCTCAGGGAAGTAGTTCTTTGTGCAGCTGATTCAGTACCTGAAGTGCACCAGAGAGTGAATGAGGCAAGCAGCGCCACTGTTTCATGTGCTGCTTAAAAACTGTTTTAAGACTGTTCTGGTGCTTTACAGAAATATAGAGTTTGTTGCTTAAGTATCAGTGACTTCTCTCATTTTCTTGAGAGTGAGATAAGATGATTTGAAAAAACTGAAATTATTATGCTATTTCAAATGCATAACTGTAATTTTTATTGATTTTTTCCATTACCATGTTGCTGTTGTCTTGATATCTTCCGAGGTGTCTTCAGACACACACATATCTTTGTGCTCCCCATGTTCTGTGCTTTTTTTTTGGTTTGTGAAATCAGTGGTTTTGACAAATTTGAGCCGTGTAAAAGTTCCCAAAGAAACTTTAAGGCTTTACAGCATTTGAAATGGAAATTATTTGCAAGTGAAAACGTTAGTTTGATGCAGTGCTCTCTAGAGAGTAAAAAAAAAAAATCATTTTCTTCCCTTTGCTCATTGTGGTTTGAGAACTAAGACTTGGTTTATCAAAAAAAAAAAATAAAAAAATAAAAAAAAAAGGGGGGTAAGATACATGATAGATCTTCATTTTTATGTTTTCCTGTGGCAGCCTGATCTACCTTTTTGTGTCTTCCTCATATATTAATGTGAAAGATATTGCTAATAATTCACATCTTTTCTATTTGTAAACTAAAGATTGAGTTTTCTGAACATATCTCTCTTCATCAGTTATTTTTGGTGAATAGATGGGCTGGGATAGTACATACTATGAATGCATCTAGTTGGGGAGTATTCTTTTTCTTCCAATGTAAATTGTTTATAAAATCAGGAAATTATTCTGGTGTCAGTTTTATACACTAAGATTGAACAAAGATACCAGGTAAGTACACTAGTAATAGGGGAAAAAATATGCAACTAATGGAACAAGGTACTAGTGGTGACAAAATAGTCTGTACATGTATGGTGAACAGAATCATATCTGTATCTCGGCTTACATGCAGAAAACCAAATACAGAGTCAAGCTTGAAACTGCTTCTTTCTCACTGTGTTATAGCTAAAGCATCACAATATTTGGAGGTTTGTGATGTTCTGGAATGTAGGTTAACCTAAAACAAATTTTGACTTTCAAGCTGGTAATACTTTCTGTGGGATTTTTGCTTTGTGTATTTTTCTTTGTGTATAGAATAAAATAAAATGAAGAATTACATGAAGTAATTCTTAGGACATATTAGGATATAGTGACAAATGTGTATCATGCATTTTACTGAAATGTGAATATGTTGGGAGATTGAAATTCAATCTCTGAAAATATCAGAAATTACACTATAACAAAACTTGACAGGTGTATGCACATACAGCTCTAAAGTACTGTATATTTTTACACCTCTGAAAGCTGTTTAAAGCTTTTTTATGCTTATTTGATAATTGGGATTAAAGGGAAAAAATACAGTTACTATTGCAAGATGCTTCACATATATAAGAAATTATTGGATTTTGTTGTAAGAGTCTGTCTTTGGGGGCGTGGGGGGGAAGTTGTTCAAGTTGCATCTTGCATAAATACAAAAATGTTTGATCACTTAAGTTCGGGGCTTTAATTTGTGTAATGTTCTGACATAAACTCCTAACTTTTAAATGAGAAAATAACTATTAAACAGATAAGTCTGAAATTTGGGCTTTATTTATAGAAATGCTGAGAAACTGACTGCTGTATGGTGTTAAATTGTACAAACCTAACTCATGCTTGGGACTGATAGCGTACGTGAGCCTAGTTAGATGGAAAGGCAGTTGGAAAACAGCATTGCCAAGAAGTACTGACTAGAGATATAACTTTTTTTATTAAAGTTGTTTCTTACTTCAGTATTCTACTTGCTTATAGAATACTGAAAAGGGTTGATCATAAAGGTATAATCCATACAGATCTATTTCTTCCTTTTGGAACCACAAAGGTTTCCAGTTTTGCCAAGATATAGTGGCAGAATACTTTGGAACCAAAACATACACCACCTTGGATTTAGTTGGTCATGTTGTTTAAATGAAGGTTCAGTGTGGTGCTGATCATTTTAGGAGCCCTATAATTAAAAGTATTAATCCTAAATCCAGTTTATCGTTTGTTCTTTAAAGTTCCTGTAGTTCCATAACTACCCTTACAAATCTAGCAAATTCTTCACAGGAACTGAATCTTTCTTATGCTAGCATTATAAATCATATATATGATGCTTTGGATCTGCTAACTGTTGCCATAGAAATGATAAAGATCCGTAATTCTTGCCACAGGAGTTGTATGATGAGAGCAGCAAATTCTGATACGCAGACTCACAGCTGTCATATACTTACTTTCTCCACTAAAAAACCAGATTCTCCCCTCTGTGCTAACTTAGCTTGTAACTCTGAACACATCTTGTGGAGGCAGTGCTTTGTCACTTTGCTACTAATTACTTTTAAAAGTGCATAATACCTATGGAAATTTTTGTCTTTTGGGGAAGGATCTTCCCTAAAAGTAGTTACTGGTTGATACATTTGGGACTTGAGAATAAAGTCTGTGGATAAGAAAGGAAATTTGAGTCGCTGCTTTGGATTTGGATTAATTTGCATGCATACTTGTAGCATATAGAGCCTACCTGGTTATACATTAGTTTTCAAAGTTATAATTATCGGTCACTTTGAGGAGAGGAAGAAGTCTGTCAATTGTTCATGCAAAAATTGAGTACTTTGTTTTCCTGACTGCTTTAAAATTACTATACTAGTAGAAGAATATTTGACAGCTGTGACTGGTGCATGTTCATGAAATTGCTCCTCTAAGTGTCTTGGTTCTCAAATGAACAGTTGAATGTGTTGGGTTTTTGAACAATTTGATTTAAATAATTTTGAAAATATTGAATGTTGAGATTGTGGATTATTAATGAAATGAAGATAGGGAATTGTTTTGTAATGGAATTCAACTGAAATCCAGTGTATGGAATTATACCATCCCAAGTATCTTGTGAACTCTTAAAGTCTTTAACTATGAATAGTGTGGTTCCTTAATTTGCCAAAATAGATGAGATCAGGAAGTAGGGCTTGGAGTTTTCCCTACGGCAAGTAAGTGAGGAAACCTGCAAATCTATATTGTATTATTTGAAAAGTGGGTTCTTGTGATTAAACTGCGAGCATGTATTTTTAGATGTGAAGCCCATCCTGCTTGCCACTAGTCTGAACATTTTCAAGTACTGGTATCTGTGCACTTTTAAATGTTACTGAGCTGTGAGCCATCCACTTCATTATACAACCAGTGCATTATTTAAATGTCAAATCAGCTTAAAACTTCTGTAAGTGGGCAGGTAAAAATGTAAAGCTCTAGTTGTGGTAAAACTACCTTACATACTTGTTCGTTTACTCTTGCAGAATGCATACTTTAGGAAATGTTCTATATAAATATTTCTGTCAGTCACAGGAATGGTAGCTATTTCTCCCTTTATCATTCAGTTCTTCAGCTGTGAAATTTATCTTCTTTCAACTTTGTACAACACTATTAACTATTGTATTAGAAAACAGTTTTGTGCACAAACAAGTAGCTACCGCTTCTGGGTACTTTATGTTAGTTTGCATTCTGGTGAAGTAGATGCACGACTTGTGTATGTATAGATAAGCCAACAATTTTCTGTGTATTATGAGGACTAGCAAAATCTACATCACAAATTTTGACACATTACAGCTGAAGGAAGAGGAACAGCGTGCAAGACAAGATACATTCTTCAAGGAAAGATGCTTGTCCAGCAGTTTGCTTCATGTGATTGAACTGAGCCTGTAAGGATTCATGGATATAATGAACAGGAATAGATCTGAATAAAGCAAATCTGCATACATGGTAACCAGTAGCTCTTTTACTTTCTTATGTTGCTTAACTGTTTTATTTGAGGGAAACCTGTGTGATTTAAACCTTATAGCTTTTGCAACTTTATTACTGGTTATATACATTTGGCAATTATAATGTGCAAGCAATTGGAAAAAGTCAAGTAAATGCTTGTTTTTATAGTAGTTTGTTCATGTTAAACTGTTCATATGATAATGTCTGTACACAGCACCACTGATTACAGTAGATGTAGTGTTGTAATAAACTGTTTAATGGGGCTGATGTGTAAAGCTGTTCAAGTTATTTGATGTTTACACCTCAGGGAAAGTCTTGTGTTCAGCAATATTTAAAGATAATGTTACAATGAAAACTCTGATGCTGTTTTTAAAGACATTGCAATAGTTCTTGCATATGCCTCCACCTAATCTTGCATTCAGTGAGTTAAACATACTAATGTTGCTCTCACACATTCAGTTTTGATATGAAAATAGGTGGTTACGTAAAACCTGCAAAGCTATTTTTGCTTTCTAGCAGTGTTTACCTAGGTGGCTTGTGAATTTGCTGATTGACATATAAAACTGTAAAAACTGCAGCTCTTTGTGGCCTGTTTTGAGGAGAGGTGGTCCCAGGTCTGTGAATTTCTGTCATACAGCCTTGATCCTGATTGACACTACAGTTAATATAAACTTAAACTGTTCATATGAACTTAAACTGTCCATAGTAAGGGGTGGAAAGGTTAGGTTTAAAAAACAAAACCAAACCCTGCAGTTGTTTACAGTTTTATAATGATAGTGCTTGTGTGTGTTCCCTGTCCACCCCCAAGGCTGTAGCAGTCTGTACATAGTTGTATATTAGAAATGTGCCAGAAGGAACAAGATGCTTCCATTTTTCAGATTTTATGGGTTTGGTATTAATACTTCAGGGTTTATTCACACATGCATATACAAGAGAAGGTACACTTGTATGTCCTTGTTAAGTGAAGTAATGGGCAATATTTAAATGTCTTAGCAAAACGTGGTGCTAATGACATCTGTCAGATGAGGTTTTGTAAATTTACCTAAAAACAAATTACTGGAGCTCGCAGTGAAAGCTGACTTCAAATGTAAGAATTGGTTTGAAATTAAGTTGTGACATGCAAGCAAATAGAAAGTTCCTGTAAGTTTCAAAAACTTATTTTCTGGCAGCCTTGCACAAAGGCTTACTTCTAGTCTGTTCTGAATCATTATGCAGCAGATTTATTGCAGTTTTCTCTTATTCAAATAGCTGCACTTGATGTTTTAAGTTAAGTTTCAAGACCTCAGATGGCTTTAAGAGGCAACTGTTAGGCAACTCTTGATCTCTTTTTCACCAATTTTGAAGATTTTTATAGCTGACCTAAGATGTTAACCCTGTTCAGGAAAGCACTTAAATCAGTTTGATTTTCCAGAGCATTTAAAGTGTGTGCTTACATTCCACAGATTTCAAGGAATGTAAACATATGCTTTAAGTACCTTCTTTGCATACATCAGTGATTTTTATGCTTTACTGAGTTGGGACCAGTAGCCTGTGCAACTGCGGAAGTTTTGCATAAGTTTAAAATGCTCTAATATTTTTGTCACCTATCACTCAGCCAGGTTTCCTGCAGCCAGGTTGATGCTGTTGGACTTGGCTACAGCTTCAGACTCTTCCTCCCACTTTTTCCCCCCCCAAAATTGTGTACCTCAGTTCCTCATGCATGGGATCACTGGTGTTTATTGAACTATTTGCTACTGAGAAGATATTTGACGTGTTTAATCCTGTTTGGAAATGAAAATTGCCTTTTAAAATTTTGTAAAACTGAAAGTTGTATCAAACAAGTCATGACTCATTTCCCGCTTTTTGTGAATAGGTCTTGGTTACAAACAGTACTGTTGTAACTCTTTTTTTCTTTACTTAAAAACATTGTTTACTGCTATGTGTAATAAGTTTAAGGAAGAAATAACCTGCCTGTAGCTGATACATGGGGAATAGCTAATACTGGAGAGGCAGCAGGTAAGTAATGTTCCATTGCATAGATATATTAAATCTTAAAATAAAAAAGTAAATGTACAAGCATTTTATGCAGGAACTAGTATTTTACTCCACATTGAAATAGATTTAAGGAGACTGTTACTCTTTTTACACAGTGTAATTTCTCACTTGCATATAGATTTCCATTGCTGGCAGTGGAAATAGCAGGGAGGGAGTAGCAGAGGGGAAATAACCTAAGTTAAACTGAATGATCATTGTGACTTGAAAGATGGGATCCCCATATTAATCCCTTTGTTTCTGCCTGTTCTGAATACTTAGATTTAACTGATAAATTTACTGTGTTGCAATTTAGATAATACTTCCTTGTTACTGTGATTTTTATTTGTTAGAATTTTTTTTAATGAATCAAAAAATGTACAGAAAAAAATCCAAAGACCCTGATAGACACCAAAAAGGAATATGCCTAATGCACATCATGTATAACAGGATCTGTAGTGAAATTTTCACTGGGTTTTGGTTTACTAAATGTTGCCGGCAATTTCCTGTGCATGCTCAGGAAATAGCAGTTTGGTAACTTATGGGCTGGTGATGATGCCATGATGGCTACTGCTGTGCTCTGATACTTGTTCAGTGGTGTTTCACCTCTTTTTTTTTTGCTGATGAAAGGACAAAGTAGTCTGTGAGGAAATACTGGATTTCTTTCAGATACTGATTTTTATAAGTAATTTTGAAAATACTGTCTTAGGGCTGTGTCCTTTACCTTGAAAGACAAAACCAACAAGTAGTGACTTAGGAGTGAGGGGTGGCAGTGCTTTAGCAACAGAAACTGTTTTTCTGGAGGTTCTTTTTTTTGTTGGTTTCGTTTGGGGTTTTGTTTTTTGTTTTTGTTTTTGTTTAGAAGTAGAGGATTGGGGTTTTTTTAAGTAAGATTTCTACTGGACTGCGTGTTTTGACAGGTCAGAAATACTTCTTCAGAAGAACAACATACCATTTTGGAAACTGTACAGTCTTTTTTCCCTCATTCCCTTTTTGCTTTCTGTGCCAAGAATTTTAGTTCTGATTTGCATTTTGAAAAACATTTGTCAGAACATCTTTGACATTTTATTTACAGTGTGGCTTATAAGCTTGGATAGCTGTTGGTTTTGTTACAAGCAAGATACCTTATTAAATTTAGGCATTACCTTGAAATTTTTGTTTTATTTCTTTAAAGGAGTGAGTGCTTTCTGGTTTTGTTCCTTTGAAATTGGTAAGGCTTAGTTTTTCTAACTGTATTTTTTTTTTTTACCTGATTGTTTAGTTGCCTATTCAAACCCTTGTAAATGTTTTTGTAGTTCTATGTGGATAATTGGAGATTTACATGTTGTACATACTTGTCATCTGTGTTTCTAGTAAAAATACATGGCATTCTTTATAGAAATACCTAATTCCTGATTTCCTTTTCTTATCCACTTGTTCTCTCTGTACAGGTTAAACAGACTTTACTCCTATTTTTATTTATAGAATTTTATACATAGACTCTTAACGTTATCATTGGTTCTTGTGTAAACAGAGATACAGCCTTAAAATTTCTAACATAATGCTTACTAAGATGCTGTTAGTCATGTAGATTCAAATATAAAACGTGCATGTTTAAGATTGGTACTTTTCAGAGGTCCAAGACACTAAATTGCTTCTGCTTTGAAATGGAAACCTTTCAAAATCTTATACAAGGAAAGCGCAGGTCAGTGTGCATATACTTAAGGAAGAGTAAGTTCTTTGCAAAATAAGTATTTTGATGTAGGAAAGAAGCAACATTGGTTTGCTTAGAATTTATATTATTTTGGTAATTGACTGCACAGGTCTTAAACATAATGGTTGCAGCGTGCTCATTAGTTGTGATGGTTATGCAGAAATACTGCCTGTTACAACTATGATGCCTTGCAATTAATGTTGCAGGCAGACTTGGGGTGGGTGGAGGTGGTGTGGTGTTTCGGGGGTTTTCTTTGGTTGCTTTTCCTCCCCTTGCTCACCTGCCCTACTACAGCCCCCCCAAACTGAGATCTGACATGTACTTTTAGATTAATTTTGGCTTTAGAGGATGAATTACTAAGGAGTATTTTGGAGCATGGAAGTTCCTTAATTTGATGTTCTCGTGGGATTTTTTTTTCCCCATGCTGGACAAAATATGATAAATCATCTCATTCTTTTTGTGCATTATGCACTCGTTAGTTCTTGAATCCTTTCTGTAGCCCCAGTTATTACAGTGGGTTCTAGGTTCTGGTATGACCTATGCCTGTGCTTAAGTATTTTAAACCTTCTTTGGAAATACATTAGTTTTAGTGAAGTCTCTTGAAAATATTAAACATTATACCTTTGAGCCCAATAAAATGGAGCCTTTAAGTTGTAAAAATTGCCATCTATTCATTCCATGTAATGTGATTTTTTTACGTGACTCAGTGCTAACACTTTGGAATATATTCGACCAATAAGACTTTGGCCTCACCCTCTTGTATACTGTATTTTGTAATAGAAAATATTTTAAACTGTGCATATTATTATTACATTATGAAACAGACAATCCCTTGATCTTCAAGTGTAAGAAAAGCAGGGATGTGTGTGCTTTTATAAATACAAATGATTGCAAATTCAGTTTCTTTACTACTGCAGGCATCCTTTTTTTAAAATAAAAGCAAATATATATTAAAAAAAAAAGGGGGGGAAAAAAAAAAAAGCTCCAAGTGTTTTAAAGGTGAAATACATTCCTGTTTGGTAAACCTGAATGTTTTTATGACTATTGCCAGCACTGCTGAATTTCTAAACAAAAGGCTGTATTGTCTTCCTGAATGAATTGTACCATTCATTCCATTTCCTGGTTCCCATTTTGCACAAGGATGTCTTGAGTCCAAGAAATGGTTTTGAAATACAGGAGTGGGGCTTGTCTATGTTGGAATGCAGAATGTAAGGAAATGGATGCCTGTCAGAATGCCTGACTCCAAAGGTTTTTTTATATATATATATATATATACACACATACACATATATATATGAAACAGTTTCCTGATACTGGCAGGCCAAAGAGTCTGTTGAATACTTGAGTTTCTGGAGACCTGTATTTCTCAACAAGGTAAGATGGTATCCTGGCAAATGTGGATTTTAATACATTTTCAGCAGAGGTACTTAGTTAGTAAGTTTAGGGATCATTTCATCTTTTTTAGATGTTATACTTGAAATATTGCACAAGTTTTAGCTTTCATGGGTTTCTTTTTTTTTTCAGCCTTTAGGAGACTGTTAAGCAATTTGCTGTCCAACTTTTGTGTTGGTCTTAAGCTGCAATAGTAGTTTACCTTGTATTGAAGAAATAAAGACTTTTTTTAATTAAAGTACTTTGTCTGTCTTCATTTCAGCTTGTTTGATATCTTCACAGTGTTCATGATTGTCAGTCTTTTCAGATTTTCAGACATTTAAACTTACAGCGGGGACATTCTAATGTAGTTATAGCTAGATTCTGTGCTGTGATTGTTTCTGAATCTAGAAATAAGTTTTATTCATATTAGCTCTTGTCCTCATCTGGTCTTTAAAGACTTTTTGTGGAGTTTAAAATTAGTGATAAGTGCAGATGTTCCTGTTTGTTTGCTTGCCAATGATGGTAAAACTTTTTATTTTAATCTGGCTTCCTGAGTTGACTAAACCTGGCAAACATTAATCATTACAAAGCATGTGTGTGTTAAACACAGCAGTGCTAAAGCAGCTCTATGGCAGATTCAACTGTTGTCAGCTCATCTCGCATAGACAGTTGGTCTGGTACCAATGACAGTATCCAACCCTATATTGATTTTGAAGTTACTTTAGGCACTGAGGTTTCATGGGCAAGTATTTTAGTCTGCTGGTAAATCAGATCATTGTATTACATAAAACAGAATCTCAGAATTGTTTGGGTTGGGAGAGACATTAAAGCTCATCCAGTTCCAACCCCCTTGCCACAGATGGGGACCTTCCACCAGACCAGGTTGCTCCAAGCACCATCCAGCCTGGGCTTGAACACTGCCAGGGATGGGGCATCCATATCTTCTCTGGGCAAATATAAAAAATATATCTGTATTTTATATACAGAAGGTCATTAGCATTGTCATACTGTGCCCTGCTACTGGTGAACTTGAAATTGATTTGCTGTAGCACAGAATAAGATATATCCATTGTACCATCTTAGATAATTGGTACCATTTTGCAGTGTTATTGGCTCCAGCTTTTGTCTGTGACAAGCCTCTAGCATTTGGCAGTGGTGAGATCATGTGAGGACACTGGTGGTTTATTTGGGAAAAGTATTTTCTGTAATCATTACAGCTTCAGAAGTGTGAAATGCAGTCTGATTGGCGTGGAAACCCACAACATTCATGACCTTATTTAAACCTTATTTTTGAGTGAATTAAGGTGGCTGGTTGTGCAGATGTGTGTAGAGGAAACAAAATGCTCATTAGAAAATTAATCTGAATTTCTTTGGATAGTGCTCTAAACTTGTGCTAAAGAAAGTTCACCTGCTCTAAAGGGCTTAGATTGGTAAAAACAGCAAGCAATAGGATAGCAAAACTGACTTGGCCACCGATAGTTTATGGCACTGTGTCTGAATTTCATGGTAGATGAGTTTTTAATGACGTGGCTTCATTGACTGAGAGAAGGAGTAATCAGCTGTGTCTGGGGTTCAGGGCACTTCATGCTTCTTTTTGGGTGGAGAACACAAAGGGAAATGATTGCTAACTCTTAGGTATCTTGTTGGGATTTTCCTCCAGGTTAGGGTGTTCAGCTGTTCCCATTGCTGAATGGGAGGGAATTATTAAGTATCCTGACCCAAAAACATAGAATGTACACTGTTAAGGTAAACACAGTGAGGATTCAGTAGGACATGGATGAACTCATTGTGTCAGCATAGGTCAACCTAACCAGGATGCCAGATCATCAAGGTATGATTTGAAATGGTATCAGAAGAATGATGAAGGTAAGCACTGTGAGTACTGGGGGGGAGGGTTCTTTCATGTAAGCTCTCTGGGGAAAAATACTATCCCTTGAGTTGGAAACAAATAATTTGATCATGCTTATGAGAACTGTTTGATGCTCAGTTTTACTTGCAAGAACCTTGCCTCCAACCCTTTTCAGTGTCTTCTCAGTAGCTGCTGCAGATTAAAAGGCGCAGAGGCTGAGATGAGCTGGAGATCCTGCTGGAATCCAGGCTTCTGCAGAAGGTTGTTCTTGTGTGTTCCTCCAGTGCCTCACAGTGCAGAAGCTGGTGCCGAAGCCTCTCTGCCACCTCTTGCTGCAGGCTGACTGGCCTTCAGACGACCATGCTAACCCTTCCCATCTACCCTGACCTCTGAGGACTGCAAAGAAAAATGGCAAAACCAAAATGACCCACACCAGGATAAACCTGTTCTGAGCACAGGCTGTACTCGGCTGAGTAACTGTGCAACCCTCAATACTGACTGGCAGCTTTTTAGAGGGAGAGAGTGGCGGAAGGCATGTGTGAGGTTTAGCAGGGGAGCCTGAAACAGTCACCTCTTTGAGCTGTGTGTTCTTACACCAGCTGCAGTTGATGGGAGATTTCTGGGCTGTAGGAACTATTTCTTTGAGGTAGCTCTGGAGTTCTTGTGCAGATGTTCTGCTGTGGAGTTTGCATCCCAGGCAGTGGCACAGCACAGTCACCAGGTTAGCCTTATGGAAAGTCTTCCCTTCCACTGCTGCTGCACCTGAAGCCTCACCGAAGGCACTCCTGAACTTCCTCCTCTTGCAGAGCTGGCATCTTTTTTCATTTCCTGTCAACAGAGGAGTGTTCCTGGTTGGGGAGAGGCTTTAGTGTTTTAAATATGTCTTTATGGAAATGAAAGACACCTAAGCACTTGCTGGAAAGCAGACACTGCGTAAGCACTCAGAAGTGTCCTTTTTGACCCCTGTTTTGTTTGGGGTAAGGAGAGACTCTCAGGTTCACGTATTAGTGCTGTTCTCTGTCTGCCATACTGTTTCATACTATTGCAGGTGGTCCAGGGGAGATGGTAAGTTGCAAAAGAGAGGAGCAGCAGAAAGCCAATCGAAAGCGAAAATCAGCGAAGTCTTTGTGAAGCTGTGAAAGGTAAGTTTGTCCAGTGCAGACTGAGTAAAGTAAACCATAGGTACATCTGTAGCTCGTGATCACGATTTTACAGACATGACAAGGAAATCAGATGCAGGCAGCTGAGTGTCTTTATAGTCAACTTAACCTGAAATGCTAGACTGTAACCAGTCATAACATGCCAGGCAAGGAAATGCTGGTTTTATCATTTTGGGGCCAGAACCTCTGTTGTGCATTGGGAATTAGCTGTGTCCTCTTGAAGGCACGTAGCATCACACTCAGAAATCAAGTAGTCAACTGAGAAAGAATGTTTTCCAGGTTAACCTCTGCATTTTCCAAAGATAACCACCTGGTAGCATAGCATATTTATTAAAGGAATGTAGTCTGCACGCTCAGCACCTCTCACAGTTGGTTTGGCATACCCTAAAGCACTTGAAGCATGACACTACTTAAATTTCTGAATGTACCTTGGCTAACAACAGATTATTCCAAACACAGTGAATAATTTGAAGACTTGATGCTCATTCATGCTTTATGGGAGCAGGTAAGGGAGCTGCTGTTCTGGAGAGTGTCTCGTAAGAGATGAACAGATTAACCAGGAATGCGTGAGGAAGAAAATGCGTCAATCACATTGAATGTTTTCTGTTTGCCTCTTAGAAGATACAAAAACAATCGATGACTTCTGAAAAATGTAAGTAAATGGCTGGAAATGGGGAGGCGACGAACCATATGCAGGAAAAGTAACTTGTTGGGAGATGCACAAGAGAGGCAACAGGCTTAAGTGAAAATTAGGTGACAGTGGATTTCCTTTATTGAACAGGAGGGGTTTGTGGAAGGTGCAGAAACCGATTGATAGAAGTGGCAGCTGGGGAAGGGAGCAGGTTTATTTTCAAGGATGTCACAAGCTGTGAGGCTTGGTGCTGTCCTGTGGACAAGGCAAGGAGAAGGACTGGAACTAAATGGAATGGGTTGTGGTTTCTTGCTTTGCTGAACAGATTTTGCTGGTTAAGTTTGAGCTGGCAGTCAGACAGAAACTTTTATACATGTAACAATATAGAAAACAGTGAGATGCTGATCAGCTCATGCTTTTAATGCTGAGACACAAAGTATATGGTGGTCAAGGAACTGATCATAAGTTTTTCTACATTTCTTACTCTGCTGTTTTCTGCTCCCAGAGAGATGGTGTGAAAAACAACTGTAGACCACTTTTATTTGTAGAAGCAGGTCTTTTTGCTGCAGGTCGAAGGTTGCCATCCTTTTTAATTATCTGAACCTGTTTATCATCTCTTCTGAATGATTTGCAGAAAATTGTTCATGCTCTGCTGCCCATCAGGCTGCTTGTAAACCTTGTGCCCTTCGTGTAAGTGGGAAATAGAGGGAATTAATTTGTTCTCAAACTGGGGTTTCCCAATTTAATGACCCAATATGAACAGCCATTTTAAAATATATTTCTGAACGTTTATTCTAAAACACATGGATCTACTGTGCACTGGCACTCATTGAGTAGATTTTATCCTGTATATTACTGGTGGTGAAGCCAGGCCCCTCTGTGTTCTGTCACAGGGAAGAGTATGTTCAGAATGGTGCAATGTGCAGAATTGTTGTGAAAGGGTCTTCTCCTGCCATCTAGTGGCATAAAACCACTCCTTTTTGCTTAATTCATAATCTCATTAATTGACTGTGACCCTCAATGTGGCTAATTACTGTGATATCCACACCTTGGCTATTTATCCCACATAACCACATCCATTCTGAGCTTTATCAGCAGAACCAGATGTGATAATCCCTACCTGCCCTAAATTTAAGCAGATGCCAGTTGCTGCTGCTTTTTTCCACAAAATAAACAAGTATTAAGTGGTTTTTTTTGTCCTTGCTGTGACACCTTATGAAAGAGTCCTAGTTTCTTGCCTTACTTTCTACATATTATTTTGAATGCCTTTTAAGTGTGCTGCTCTTAAATTGCTATGTGTGTTTTCTGTATAATATGCTAAGAAGCCTTTCCTTGACACGGGAAGATACTGTTCACACAGACAGAGAACACGTTGGCTGTAGTTGAACACACCTCCAAAACCTGTCAGAAGATCTTAGAATGGTTTGGGTTGGAAGGGGCCTTAAAGATCATCCAATTCCAAACCCCCTGCCACAGGCAGGGACACCTTCCACTAGACCAGGTTGCTCCAAGCCCCATCCAGCCTGGCCTTGAACACAGCCAGGGATAGGGCAGCCTCAGCTTCTCTGGGCAACCTGTGCCAGTGCCTCACCACCCTCATAGGCATGAACTTATTCCCAGTATCTAGTCTTATCTTCCCTCTATCAGTTTAAAATCATTCTCCCTTGTCCTGTCACTGCATACCCTTGTAAAATGTCCTTTTCCAGGCTTCTTATAAGCCCCCTTTAGGCACTGGAAGCTGCTCTAAGGTCTCCCTGGAGCCTCTTCTCCAGGCTGAACAAGCCCATGAGTGGGTTCCTGTGTGGAACAGGCAGCATTCACCTCTGAAGGAGCACTGAGCTCTACAAAGTTACTGTACTTCAGAATGGTTAAACTGATGCTTAAAAGTAATTTCTGGGGCTTGCTGGTATCCCCTTTCCCTGTCCAGCCATCTACTTTTTGACTGACAGGCAGCTGCCCTCACCATCACTTACAATGCTCAGACTGTGCTTCACTTAAAAATATGTGTCTCTGCCAGGATGTGTTACAGCTCCACGCTGGAGGGAAGGGATGAAAACAGAGGCTATTCATCCCAAACAGAACCCTTATTCATGGCTCAAGCTATAAAGGACTTGGGCTCCCACCTCAGTCATTTGGAGCCTGTACATAATTAACTGCAGTTCTCGCTTTCCTCAGTCATTTAGCCTGGAATCTTTGCAAGATGTAGGTCCACACCTCCTGTTTTCTTAAAGACCCATCGTGTAAAGGTAACGGAAACTGTGAATGGTGTAGAATGGCCAACAGAGCCCTGCAGGAGGAACTGCAGGAAATAATGTTGAAACTGTGCAATGGGTTCTTTTTTTTAATACATAAATTATTTTGAATGAAAAGGGTCAGGGAAGGCCGGTGTTTTATTGGCAGCTGTAAAAAGCCGTATTTTGAGCTTCTCTGTGTTAGTGTAAATGCTCCATGATGAAAGCAATCTGTTGGCTGGCCTCCATCTCAGCTGGAGCCTGAGAACATTTCCTCGGTGTTTCTTTCACAGTGGTAACAGTATGATACTTCAGAAAAATAAGGGTTTTTTTTTTGTCAGGTGGGATCCTGCTGTACCCTCCTAATTTTAACTTATCCCCTGACTGTTCTATTTAGTTATATTTTTATGGCTTTTACTCAAAATTAATTTAGAAATAAAACATCAGCCCATCCAAAGAACATGCCCAAGCTGAAGCAAAGCTGCTTATTTATGTACAGCCTTTTTCAGGCCTTTACTACTGCTCTGACTGATGCCTGCCAGGTAGATGATTGTGTGTAGTTCACTACATCTTTGCTTCTCTACAGTTTAGTCAGAACTGCCAGATTAGATGGGAACATGTAGTCAGGAATTTGTTAGCTCCAAGGCAAGATTTTCCTTTAATGATGATGCTTGTGAGCTTTTAGCTGTGTGTGTATGTGGAATAAGGGAATGTTTTCAATACCCAAGAAAAAGAGGAGCGCTATCCTCGGCACAGGGGGAGTTGTCACACTACAAAGGAAAGGATGAAGTCCCAAAGCATCATAGCTTCGGGGTCTGAAAGATAGTCAGAAGCTGTTTATTGGGCATCTTTAAATACATCTTTTGAAAAAGAAAAGTGTTCCTGGCTGAGCTATTACTAGTTAGTGTTCCAGTAGGAGAGTGTTAGACTGACTGTGTGAGTGACAATAAATGAAGGCAGTTTCTTCACTTCTTTCCTCCCTGCACCCCAGAAAAATTGAGAGTGTGGCACCTTCTGTCCATCACGAAGACTAAGAGGCTGGAAAATACTCTGGCTCCAGCCACAGGAGGGCCTTGGAGCATATGTGGGTAGTGAATAGAGCCACTTAGCTGCGACTGCAGCATGTTCTGAGTAACATGTTTCAGGTCTGTGGAACCAACTGGAATTGAAAATAAAACTAACTTTGAAGTTTTACTTCCTTTGGGATGTGTTGGGGTTGTTTCCCAGCTCAAAAGATGAAGTGGAACAATGTACAGAAGACCTAGAAAATTTCAGTAGCACAGCTAAATGGATTAAAAATGGTTATAAAAGTAGAAATGAATAAATACCTGAATTCATTTCTGCAATAAGAGAGCACAGGAGCTCTAATCTAGAGGTTTCAGCTCTAAAGCAACTCTGCAAGTGTAATCCTTTATTGCGATTCCTCACCTCAAGAACCCCATGTGCACCTTGCAAAAAGTCCTGCACCACATTGCTGTTTCAACAGATTTCATAGGAATCTGTGCATTGGTTCAGACAGGGCTGTGTTTAACTCACCTTTGTAATGGGAAAGGTGTTTCCCCTAGTCCTCCTGCAGGCTGTGATTTAAAGGCATTTGTGCCTGATAAACCAGCTTGTCTTGACAAAGACAAGGACCACCAGCACAAGCCGCTCACACCTTAGCATCAGTTATTTTTTAATACCTTGTTCAGCCAAAGAACCTTCAACTTTGAACCTGGTCCAACTCTGAGCCAGAAGTGTAAGTTGCTAACTTGTGGTGGGATAACCCTTTTACTGCAAAACTGAAGTGGTGTCTACCGAGAGGACCAGCTGATGCTGCAGTTCTTTACCCATGAGCAAAGGAGCTCTCTTGCAGAGTAACCATAACAGTGACAGAAGCCAGTGTGTTGTTACACCATTAACCTCATTCTGTATTTTATCTTGTGAAGATACATGCATGCGATGCAGCATCCTTTTGCAGCCCAGTTTGCTTTCTATCATGTGTGGACTTGCTTCGCTGCACTTACCCTGTTCATTCTGGTAACAGAGAGTTGCCAGAGGGCAGTTCTTTGGTTTTGCTTGGACAATTGAAAGAGAAGTACACAGCTGTGCTTGTCTGGAAGACAACAGGTTCGTGTCTTGACAAAGGTGCTATTCTGTACATTCCAGAGATGCACACAGAGTGCCGCAGCACTCAGCCCGCTGTCCCGGAGCTTGGCGCGGCTGCACAGCTATCAGCGCGCTGCCGCCCTCCTTTTACTCCTTTTCTGTGTGTTACACGGGCCTCTCCGTCCCGCTGCGCCCACCCCTCAGCGCACACAGAACCCGCCCTGGGACCGCTCCGTTCGCGCAGGGCGGCTCCTCCCACCGGGCGCCGGGCCGGGCCTTGGGAGCGCGCCGCGATACGCCCGTGGCCAAGGCCGCGTGAGGACTCGTGAAGTAACGCTACGAGGGCCACAGCGCCAGCGGCCGCGCCCCAGCGCGGGCTCCTCAGCCACCGCCATGTTGCTCCCCGCGCCGTGCCCCGCCCGCGCCCCTCCGCGGCGCCATGACGGCAGCGCGCCGCCGGAAGCGGCGGGGGCAGCGGTGACTGGCGGGGCCTGGCGGGAGCGGCGCGCGGGCGGCGGCTGCGGGCGGCGCCCCCCCGGGGCAATATGTTCAAGAGAATGGCCGAGTTCGGGCCTGACTCCGGGGGACGCGTGAAGGTGCGGACCCGGGCTCCGACCCCGCGGGGGCTCCGCGGGCGGGCCGGGCCGGGCCGGGACGAGAGCGGCTCCGTGCGGACACGGCCTGAGTCGGGCTACGGGCGCGTGTCGGAACGTGTCGCTTGTGGCTTATCCTTGGTTTTGTTCTTAAGGGCGTCACCATCGTGAAGCCGATCGTGTACGGAAACGTGGCGCGGTACTTCGGGAAGAAGAGGGAAGAAGACGGGCACACTCACCAGTGGACGGTGTACGTGAAGCCTTACCGAAACGAGGTGAGGCGCTACCGGGAGGCAGCTCCTGCCCCGCCGCTGCCGCTGAGCCCCGCGTTGGGAATTGGGGGTTTAAAAACCCGGGGTATGAGGACGGGACGAAGCTGTGACAGACAAGCCAGCGCGCCGTAGGCTGTGGATTTACTGCCCGACTTTCCTGCTGAAAGAAGAAATTCTGTGTTTGTCAGAAAAAGCAACAGGCCTGGAGGATGGATGGATGGATGGATGGATGGAGTGAGCGAGGTGCTGTAGTGGGTCCAGAGAAGGGCAACAGAGCTGGTGAAGGGTCTGAAGCACAAGTCTGATGAGGAACGGCTAAGGAAACTGGGGGTGTGTAATATGGAGAAGAGGATGCTCAGGGGGGACCCTATTGCTCCCTACAGCTACATGAAAGGAGGATGTAGTGAGGTGGGGTCTCTTCTCCCAAGCGGTAAGAGGTAATGTCCTCAAGCTGCACCAGGGGAAGTTTAGAGTGAATGTCAGGAAAAATTTATTCGCAGCGATGGTGGTCAGGCTCTGGAACAGGCTGCCCAGGGCAGTGGTGGAATCACCATCCCTGGAAGTGTATGTGAGTGCCATGGTTCAGTGGTGGTCTTGGCAGTGCTGGGATAAACGGTGGTCTTGTCCAGCCTGGTTGATTCTGTGAATGGTGACCTGTAGTTCGGTGTGTTGTGTAAATCACCAGGAATAACAGCGTTTCTGTTTCAGGATATGTCAGCCTATGTGAAAAAAATACAGTTCAAGTTGCATGAGAGCTACGGGAACCCCTTGAGAGGTGGGTCTTGCACCTGGCTTGTTCCTACAATTGGGATTTTGACTAGTTCTGCTGAGGAGCTGTCTCCCATATTAACGCTTCTGTGTTTCCTTCTGCAGTTGTTACCAAACCACCGTATGAAATCACTGAAACAGGCTGGGGTGAATTTGAGATCATCATTAAGATATTTTTCATTGATCCAAATGAAAGGCCTGTAAGTACAATGAACTTCTATCAAGGCTTAATTTGCTGCGGTGGTGTGAAGCTGAGCTGTGGAATATTGCTGGTTAAAATAAGCCCCATCAGCCACGGAGTTAATAGAGCCTGTGCCTGTAGGAGATGTATTGAAAAACTGGCCATGTTTTCCTGTTTCTGTGCTTTATTTACTGTTGCATTTGTGCTGTCTGCTCTGCCTGTGCTTGCCTTCTCTGACATTTGCTAATACGCAACCACGTGTTGCACCTTACCTGGGTTGAGCATGTACTGAGGATTTTTTTTCCATGTAGGTTCCTAGTTCTAGGATATTTGAATTATTTTCTTTATCAGGCTGGGTCAAAACCAGTCAGAAAACAGCCAAGATACTATGCTGCCATTAGTCTCTTTCCTAACAAAATCAGGATAAGGCGCATCTCTAGTTGCATAGATCACTGGAATAAATTTCTTCCTTCTCATTCTTCCCATCCCATGTTTTCGATGTATCTTGCAGATTTGTTTGTCTAGGCTTAGGCAGGAAATTCAGTTACCATATATTAGGGGAAGGGGTTGTTTATTTCTGGAAGGACTTCTGCTACCATCCTTTTGCTTTAGCCATTTTTTGCCAGATGAGGGGCAAACTGAGTGTTAAGTTTTTCTTGAATATGTGGTTGATAATAGACTAGCAAGGGTTTCCTGTGCCATTGTGCTCAGCAGCATCCTGACTTGTGGTATTAATTCCATTCACAGCTTGACCAAGCTGTCCTAAAGTTGGTTGGGTGAGTTTTTTCTTTACTGCTGTTGGTGGAAGGCTGTTCCCGTGCCTGTTAGGTTCTTGCTTTCCAGGAGGTACCAGCCGGAGTCAGGTGTCACTTTCTTCCCCAGCCATTCACAAGCATGTTCATGGAAGGGGAAAACTCTTTGTCCCCTTCCCAGGTTATGGTCCAAGTGGTCAGTGGTGCCTCAGGATGGACAGAGGGCTTCCATTCCTCACTGGCTTCTGCCATTTGCAGTGCTGTAATGGAAGAGTAATGCTGTAAAGAGAAATTCCAGTGAGAAACTCTTCACAGTCCCCTCCTGGTGTTTTTCTTTTGCAAGAAGGATTGACACGATCACAGAAAACACTCTCTAATTGGGAGGGTTGGTTTGAAGTAAACCATCTGTTCAGAAATGTTTAAGAGAAGGTGTTCTTGGTAGTTTTGATACACTGATCCTAAAACACTTGCTCAGGCATTTTTAAAGTATCATTAAAATATTTTAAAATCATCATATTAAAGTATTCTAAAGTAACTCTGGATAGTTGGTGTGTTTTAACAATTCGTATTAAACTTTAGTGATTATTCTGAAGTTAAATGACATTTATTTTTGTGTTTCTGAAAGATTTTTAAATCCTATATAATTGTTCAGTAAGAACAAATACTGCTTGTTGATATCCAGAAGATGACTTATATTTCTCTACAGTTGTCAGTCTAATAAACTTCTGTCTTTGTACAGGTAACCTTATATCACTTACTGAAGCTTTTCCAGTCTGATACCAATGCCATCCTGGGAAAGAAAACTGTAGTTTCTGAATTCTATGATGAAATGGTATGGAAGTTTCTAATGTAATCCTCACTTTGTTTTGACGAGCATTAGTGATATCATGTATTTTTCTCCTTCATTAGATATTTCAAGATCCTACTGCAATGATGCAGCAGCTGTTAACAACGTCTCGTCAACTAACGTTAGGTGCTTATAAGCATGAAACAGAGTGTAAGTTAAAAATACTTTAATCTTAGAAACGAACAATAGTTGGTTTTGCTTTTAGTGTTGGGTTTTTTCTGGGCTGTAACAGTGCAGTGGTCTTGGATGCTGCTATAAAGCGGTGGTTTTGCATTAAATTATCTTTGACTTTTGCAAAGATATTAATGCTTATTTAAAAACTTCTAAGATTTTCTGATCTCTGTGCCTGCTGGAAAAACACAACTTATGGATTACTTACTATGAAGATGATGACATGATCTATACCCGGTTTAACATCTTTGAAATGAGTTAAAACAGATAATAAGTCAAGGTCACTGTTTGTGGTACAGCTGTGTTCAGCTCATCTGGATATTACCTGCATGCAAAGAGCACACTTTAATCACTGAAATACAGAACATTTGGTACTGTTTGAGTCAAAGCAGCAATCCTTTGGGGCTACAGTAGTGTCTTGAAAGCTCTACCTTTTTCCTTTCTAATTATTTGAGTGTAGGTAATTTCATAACATGCTTCTTAAGTATAGCTTAATGTTCTTTGAGTCCTTTGTATGTAATCTGTCTTTAAATCAGAATATTAAGAGAATTGAAGAAAGGAAATTAAAATATAGTCATTCATAAAATAGGATGCAGTTAGTGATGATTTCTGTTCTGAATGTTTGGATTTCATCTCTTTAGTATGCAGAAAGCAAACATTATACTTATTGAGCCCAAACCCTACCTTGTTATTACAAACTAATGCCAACATAGGCCAGCTCACCAGGCCTCTGGCTCATCTGCATGTTCCCCTGATAGCACATGTTATTGGGTGTTTTTGGGCAGTCAGTGTCTGGAGCCAGTAACAGCAATCAGTTTAAAGCTCTACAAAGTTAGGGTTCCCATCTGCCTTATGTCTGTTTGGGTGTGTGGACTTGTGAGCTACTTGTATTTTCTACCTCTGTTTAGCTGTCTTGAGGTGGATTTTCCTTTTGTTGCATGTTATTACAGTTTATGTATAGAAGATCTTTAAAAAGAAAGTATTGTCCAAATTTAAACTTTTCTCACTTAAAATTTCTGGATGTTTCTCCTGAGAGTAGATAGAAATTCTGCTAGGGTTTTTGTGGTATATATTCCCTTAAAATGTGCTACTAAAGCAGGTAAAAATTAAGTTGTTTGGGTTTTTTTGCCATGATCCAGGATTATGTAATGTCTGGGATAGGAAGGGATATCCATGGCCTCCCTGGTGTATTGGCTTTGCCAGCTTTGTCCAAAAACTTGTGCATGAGCAAATTAAAAATAACATCTCAGCAAAACAGATTGAGATGTTCTAATGTCATGTATTCATGAAAGCAGTGGCAACACAACCAAGTGTTTTAAATACATAAACTCCAGTAAGGCAGAGAGAGAAAGTGGTTACAGTACATGGAAAAGGAGTCATAGGATGGTTGGAGAAGGGACCTCTAGAGGTCCTCTGCTCCCTCCACCCTGCCCAAGCAGGGCAACCTACAGCAGGTTGCCCAGGACTGTGTCCAGATGGCTTTTAAATATCTCCATGGATGGAGACTCCACAACCTCCCTAAGCAGCCTGTGTCAGTGCTTGGTTGAAAAAGTGTTTCCGGGTGTTCAGATGGAGCCTCCTGTGTTTCAGTTTGTGCCCGTGGCCTCGCATCCTGGAACTGGGCACCACATACAAATTATTTGTAACTCTGTAATCTCCCATTTATTTGCTGTTACCACGTCAGGGTTTTTGGGTTTTTTCCCACTTAATCTTTAAAAAGCTGTGGAAAATGACTTATGATTTAGTGAATTATATAATTCCATGCACACAACTGATTGGCTGAATGAGGCCCAGCAATATATTTATAAAATACATTAAAATACATTTTTTTCAGGACACCCCATCCAAATTGCATCTGTTGCAAATTAAAAAAAATGATCACAACTTCTCATGGTACTCACAGTGTTCTTTTTTCTGTATCGCCACCACAGTTGCAGATCTTGAAGCGAAAACCAGGGAAAAGCTGGAAGCTGCCAAAAAGAAAACTAGTTTTGAAATTGCTGAGCTTAAAGAGAGACTAAAAGCAAGTCGTGAAACCATCAACTGTTTAAAGAGTGAAATCAGAAAACTCGAAGAAGATGATCAGTCTAAGGATATGTGACAAGCATTGACTTGATACAAGAGCCTATACTGAAAACAGAAGGACTTCAATTATGACATTAGATGTGTTCTCTTCAGTTCTGTAACTGAGACTACACAGATGTCACTTGCAGGTGATTGAAGTGTGTGACTGTTGACTTCATAAATGGAAGAAGAAGAAGGTATCCTTGGTTTGTAGGTAAAATCTGTGGGTACTCAACAGTTTATTTCAAGTAGAAGATGTCTTGGAGACCAGGCTACTTGTTTGGTTTTGTTTGTTTTTAAACTGCATTTGAGTGGTATATGAGAACTTTATATTAAGTCTCGTATTAGTTCAATGTGATTTCACAAAATGCTGGTGTTTACTTTTTTACTTGGTTTTGTACTGAGGGTTTAGAGATGCTTCTCTAATGCTAAAATAAAATGTGGGGTTTTTTTAGTATTTTTTTGTCTCTGTGCAGTTGTGGGCTTCAAGAACAGCTCTAAACACCATGCTCTGATTTAAAGCTGACGTTGAAATAATAATGGTATGCAAGTTGCTTAAGTCTGGTTACAGTGATTTGTGCATGTTTGTCTGGTATCAGCACAGTGAAGACAGCATTCTAAATAACTTTTATATCTGCAGTAAGAGTTTCTATAGCCCCACATCTGTGTTAGCACATACAAATGCAGCAATTATGCAAGTTATGATCAGAAGCAGGAAATTGTTCCGATCCTGTTTTGTAGAACTTTGGTTAATATTTGTATTGTACTGCAGCCAGTGCATTACACGTTGTCTCTGCCAGCCTGTCCTCCTCACACTTTTCTGTTGCTCCAGCTTGGGGTCCTTCCTTTGGGTCCCCCACAAACTTCTCCAGTGTGAGTCCTTCCCACAGGCTGCAGTTCTTCACACACTGCTCCAGCGTCGGTCCCTTCCATGGGGTGCAGCCCTTCAGGAACAGAATGCTCCAGTATGGGCTCCTCTCTGCACAGGGCACAGGGTCACAGCCTCCTTTGGGCACCCCCTGCTCTGGCGTGGGGCCCTCCCTGGGCTGCAGGTGGAGATCTGCTCCACCATGGACCTCCATGGACTGCAGGAGCACAGCTGCCTCACCATGGGCTGCACCATGGGCTGCAAGGGAATCTCTGCTCCGGCACCTGGAGCACCTCCTCCCCTCCTGCACTGACCTGGGTGTCTGCAGAGCTGTTGCTCTCAAGTATTTATTTTGCCTGTAACATCTCCATGTTTGGGGTTTTTTTCCTTTTGTACAGGTAGAAGAGCTGAACAGGGATGGCGCTACCTCAGGTTTTGAAAAGACTTGGACACCTTTTCTGCAGCTTCAAGATGCCATGTTGCAGTTAGCTCTGCATTAGAGATTCAAACATCCCACACCCCCTTTCCCATAGAAAACAATACTATCAATGCTTTGAAAATAAAGCACACATTTCTTCGTATTTGAAACAATTGATGATTGGCTTTTACCACGGCTTGGTAAAGATTTAGAACTGAAACAGTTTCAACACTCAATATGTAGGCTTCAGTTTTTCATTAAGAAAACAGCTGTTAAAACTTTAGCTTATGGCATTATACATACACACATAGACTGGGGAGCAGCTTGTGCCAGTATGTCCACTCAGAGCCTTCCTAGCATTGCAAATCCAAATTTTCTGGCTACCTACCTGGTTTGGTTTATTGATTCAGGAGCCAATTTCCTTTTAAGCAGCAGCTGAAGAAGAATGTTAGGCAATTTCAGTACAGTAGAATGTGCCATTGTCAGAGCTGGGCTCTGAAAATAAGACTTGTGTGGGCCACGGTGTATTACATGTGTAATGTCACATATTTCACATTTTTTTCAATGAAAAGTAAAACCATACCATTTTCTTTGATGATACCTTATTATCTAAAGGGTTTATTCGACTGCTTCGTTATCTTTGACAATCATCTGTAGCAGGTATTTAAGGAACAAAAGAGTAGGGTGAGTGTGAAGTGAGTTCAAATGCTTTCTCTTAGCTTCTTGCAGATTTATTCCATTTTCTGAGGAGATTTTAAAGGTCCATTTGTCCATGTTGAAATAAAAACAGGAATGGAAATCCCAGGTTTCATGGTACTAGGTTATATACACCATTATTGTCTTTGTATTTGACAGTTAAAATAATACTAATGTAGAGTAAGTCAGATGGAATATTAAAGAGCTTTGCAAGAGCTGTGACTAACAAAAACAGGTCTGTTGCAACAGGCTTGAACAGACCAAAAGAGAACAGTGATACCTTCTGAATCCAACATTTTCATAAGAGCTTACAGTATTCTTTTTGTTTGCATATTTTAAACATCCCATAAACGGCCTAGTGTTCAGCGTCACAGAAGCAATGATCCTGGACCCACTGTTAGTAGCTGTTGACATGCTAGGCCAGTAACGTAATTTTTACTTGTGGTTAGCAGGGGGTTTTCTCCTTCAACTTCTTGTATTTCTTTTTCCTCCCCTTTGTGCTCTCTGTAAGGATCATACAAGAGTCATGAGTTCTCCCCATCAATAGTAAGGCAAGAAAATAGCACTAACGTCTGTTTGTGCTGAGCAGTTACTGTCGATAGAAAGCAGGAAGAATATCTTCTGCTTTATAAAGTTCCTTCTTACGTTCTGTGCTTTCATTAGAAAGCACTTTTTCCAGATGCTGAGAAAGTCACTGAGCCCTGCATTAGGCAGTAATTAAATCCTGGAAAAAGTTACTGAGAATTAAGCAGTTTAGGATATCGGCTTAAGAATAACTGTGGAAAAAAAAAACCCTCCCTGCATTTCACAAGTAAAGCTATAGCTAGCCATGTTCTCTCCATGCGAGTGCCTGGTTCTCAGTTAATAAATAGATCCAAACGTAACCTGTGTGCTCTGCTATTACAAGAGATGCTGAGGCAAGCACCTGAGATAGCATGTGTACACAGTGAATGTATGATATAGTGTTGACTTTCTAGTGCATATAATTTTCGAAGTTCCTACAACTGAAACAGTGGGGCATCAAAGGACACAGTTGTATTTGACCTCCACTGCCTTGAAGAAAAACCCAAACGCTACACTCCACTTTTGGCAGCCATTCGAAGAAGCGATTCCAGGCAGTTACAGTTCATGCTTGCCAGGAGTGCTCACTTATATGCTAGCTATTTATACTGCTCAGACTGGCTTTAGACTGTGGTTTCATCCAGAGTTACAATGGTGAAACTCAGATATATTTCAATTTGGTTTGCAAAGGAAAGAAACCCCAACCCTCACTGTGCTATAGGTACAGTTTGATCATCACTGAACTGCACAGTAATTTTTCCAGTTGCCCATACTGAAGCTTTAGACCCCACTTGAAGCAACCCTTTCATATGTGAAGATAAAACATGGTTTATCTCAGTTTCTATGCTTAATGTTATCAATGTTGCCAATGAGGGATGTTTCCTTCAGGCATCAAACATACAAAAGTGGTAGTTAGTGTCATTGCCACTTCCACTATATGACCTTGGGGGTTTTAAGTATTTTAGCTCAGACAGATTAGTAGTCATCACAGTAATTTCAGACCCTGCCTGCTTACTCACTTACTGCTCAGGATTATTTATTGCTAGTCCTTTTTTTTTATGTAGCTCCACCTCCTATAACTTCTTTCCTTTTGCCTTTGGGTTTGGCACACTGTACCTTACAGACTGTGAAGTGTAAGGGAGGTTTCTCATCAACAGTGTCATTACTGATAGGAGACATGTAAATACACTGAATTCAAAGATTTACTTGAGAATTTTTGTGGTTATTAGAGGTGGGATTTGAAGGAACATTAAGTCACCCTGTTCCTTTTCTTTCTAGACAGATTCTGGTAATAACACCAAGCTAAAGACACTTTTGATGCTTATGCTTTTAATCCGTATTAAATACATCAGTGTTTGTTAATTTCTTAATGGGAATATAGATTTAAAAGCAATTCAGGTTGTTTTCAGACAAGAGGTTGTTTTCCAAACACCAGGTGGCAGGTATGTCCAAAGTATTCTCTAGTCTCAACAGCATTTTAGCTACCGAGATTTTGGAAGATCGGTGATATGTTTGGTTAATCTCATTTGCTTTGAGACTTGATCATCTGATTAGACGAGGTGTATCTGTAGTTTGTTTGGCAGCCTTGCGAGCAAATCAAATGTGCTGTGCCAGGAAGCAAAAGAAGTGTGAATGTTTGCGATTTTTATTCACGTGGCAGGGGAAGCAGCTTTCAAAATACAAATCTATGGGGCTGGCTTTAGGTTGGTTGTTTTTTTGCTCTTTCAGGCCGAGACTGCATGACAATATGAATGAACAAAACATAACTTAGGGACTGGACTGGATTGTATACTTTGCTCGCACTCAACTGCAGGTGCAAAATGGAAGGCTTTTCCATAAGTAAAAGTAATTCCTTTTTTAAACTTCATGTTGATGGAGTTCATAAGCTTCTTTGACTGCTTAATGGATACTATGAATGAACCTTTGGCTTCCAAGTATGTTGAAACGTTTAATTTTCCTGAATACAGTAGGGAAGAACATCTCAGCTTAAGTAAGGGAAAGAAGAGAGTTTGGATTCATTTTTAACATTTATTTACAATACATTCATACTTGTTACATTTTAAAATGTTTTAAGCTGGAACATCAAATCATGTAAGTTTCTAGTGAAAGCCGGGCCTATGCAAACAGCTAATGCACATCTGAAATTGAGATTTACATTTCAATTTTCTTAGGAAAAACCTCTCCAATGCCTAGTGATTAGGCCATAAAAAGAACTCATTAGCATTGGAAAATGCAGTATTCATCCTACTCCCTCCCTCATAATTACTACACTTTTTAAGGTGTTCATGTGTTAAACTAGTGGCTGGCACTTACTCCCGCAGTTGTCAGAATTCAGTGCCTTAGGAGAGAAACAAATTCCATCTGATCTACTGGCTTCTGCTTTACCAACACTTCCCCCTGAAGTGATCAATAGCTTTTTTCCCCCAGTGCCTAATTCTGCAATGTCTGGCAAATCTCACATTTTTCCTACTCTAAAATTCAGCCTTATTTCAAATAGCATATTTTATTTAACCTCTGATCTAGAATGTTATTAAAATGCATGGTTTTCATATAAACACACTTCTAAAGCTTTTCAGTGAGACATTCTGGTATCTTTAGTCATAGGAGCAATAAACAAGGCATATGGCTAAAAACGGTCTTTTTCACTTGCTGAACTGATCAGACGAAACAGCACTTCAGTTCAATGACTCCAAAAAAAGATCTGAAGTAATTTCACAGTGAAATCACAGTTTCTAAGCTTGCACCTTTAAGCACTAGCATGATGAGTAAATATAGGTATTAAGAGGTGGCAAAAATCAACAAGGTTTATGCCTCTATGCATGTAACCTTGTTACAGGGTGAGGTTTTGGAGAACGAATAGTGCTGCAGCTGTTCCATGGGCTGAGTCTGATGAACGTAGCAGGGCCAGCATGTGGCTCCCTCTTCCTGTCTATTAAAGCAAGAATTAATCCAAGTCATTTTTATCACTGTCCTGATTCAAGTGATAACTATGTTCCACTTAAAGCTCCATTCAGGTCCTAAACCACCTGAACTCCGAGTAGGTAATATGGAGAATCTTGAACACTTAGGTTTGAGGGGCTTGTGGTTAACTTCTGGAGTTACTCCTTGTTTCTGTATGTAAGTCTATGTAGTCGTTAAAGCATTTACTCCATAAGCTAAATAATCCTGAGGAAGACTGAACCTGCATCTCACGGTTTTAGATGTTCTTAACCATGTACTTAACCATAAAAGTACTCTCCACTGCTGCTGTTCACAGTCAGCTCTGCAAGACTTATTAATTAGGGTATTGGAGAAAAAAAATTCAGTGCTTTTCTTCAACTTGAATAAAACCACCACCTCAGAAAAGGGTTAGATCCTTAGTAAGTGAACATAACTAAATTAGATGGAGTTAACTTCCTACTACCTTCAGAAGTTATGCACCTTTTAAGTAGAAGAAATCTATATACTGGAAAAATTGGAACTGATTTTCTTCCTTCCTGCTCCAGGTTAGGCACATTTGCATGGTGGGGCAAGAAACAGCAGCACTTAAACTAGACAGACTGGACTCCACTTCTCTCCTACACAGTGTTTGGAAATGATTAAAGCATCTGCTGGTTTGCGCAGCTTTGTGGTTGCTCTGAGTCTTCCTTTTTAAGCCCTTATCAGCAACACTCAGGAACAGAATGTCGTGGGCAAGGGTAAAACAGATTTAGTATCCACCCAACTGTGAGGCCCACAAGCCAGCATATGGTGACTCCTCTTGGGTAGTAGTTTGTACTCTGAGCATCTCATTACTGACCAGTCTTCTAGTCCTGTTTCCTGCTAGATTCATTCTACAGGATTTAACAGCTGTAAGACTGCAATTTCAAACAGCTCATGCAGCCTAGCTGAATTTAGAATAGAATCATAGAATAGTTAGGGTTGGAAAGGACGGGGCGCTGAGGGCGCACTCAATCCCACTGTCCATGTCACTGACAAAGATGTTGAACATGACCGGTCCCAACACCGATCCCTGGGGGTCACCACTCGTTCCTGTTCTCCAGCTGGACATTGAGCCATTGACCACAACTCTTTGTATGCGGCCATCCAGCCAGTTCTTTATCCACCGAGTGGTCCACCTATTAAATTGATGTCTCTCCAATTTAGAGACAAGG
>WYDI02002979.1:26528-40857 GCA_009867235.2 Psittacus erithacus | reverse complement strand
AGAGAAGAGAAGAGAAGAGAAGAGAAGAGAAGAGAAGAGAAGAGAAGAGAAGAGAAGAGAAGAGAAGAGGAGGAGAAGGAAAAATGGAGAAGAAAGAAGGAAAAAGAAAGAAAATACTTTAAATTCTGTTTCTCATTACTATCTTGGAGAAAATACTATATTTACCTGACCACTAGTTTTCTCAATTGCAGTATTTTTAATGTTACCTCATTTTAACTTTCTAAAGTGCCTGTAGACCACTTTTGTATTCAGATGTTCTGCTTATTTTGTGGCACTTAAATCTTTCTCTTTGGTGGTTTGTTTAACATGATTTTCTCAGCTCTTTTCAGTATCAAACTGCAATTTCTTTGAAACACTGATTGATAAGATGAACATGGGACAGTAGGAAAGAAAAAGATATCATTTAACACTGATTATTTTTTTTTTGTTCAGACTTGTCGCCAAAAAAAGAAAAAAAAAAAAATAGTCTGCGCTTTCAAACATTCCAGATAAGAAAACAGGAGTAAAAAAAATTTTTTTTAGAGTAATTCACATATTGTAAAGACAAATAGACTTTGAAAATGTTAAATGCATTCCTTCCTTTTTGTATACACAATGTTTCCTAAGAATTTCTTCCAACCACTTTCCTGAAAAAAAAAGACCCTGGCAACTTTATGCAAATATGGCTTCATTTAATATAAAATATCTGGATTCTAGCCTAGTACAGTGCACAGAGAAATGGTAATCAAGCTGAATTATCATTTTTCAGACCTCAAGGTTAAAAAGAAATATTTCCTGTGATTATATTTCATGTTTTAAATCTACTTTGAATATAAAATACATTGCAGTGATAGTGCACATATCCATAGCTTTGTCATCACCAAAGTTTAACTGTCTTTATGGAACACCAATACATTCTGTGCCCACTGTTTCTTGCATTTATCCTGGTGGATACCTTCTTCTTACAATGTGCATGAAGCATCTTGAATTGTGGTAATTTAAAGATTATTCTATTTACGTGTGTTCTCCCTAAAGTCCTGTGCACAGTTCTGGTTGAAAATTTTGAATTAAAAATTTCCATGAAAGAAATGCTTCTATTCTTTCAGAAGTAAACTATTTAAATACATAATGAGCCATAAGAATAATAGTGAACCCACTGACATCAAATAAAAGTAAATATCTCAAAAGTCTTTTCTGAACTAAGAATGTGATCACAGAGTATTCAAATCCTCTATGACTTCTAGTTAAGATGCATAATTAAAATTTACCTTTTAAACTTACTCTAAATCTTCCTTTTTTCAGGTACCTGACAGTTTGGAGGAGATGTCAAACATCACCTATTTTCTGCCCATATTTCTTGTTTATATGGATTTGGAAGAATACTATTTCCATGCATTAACTGATAAACTGAATTGAGAACTGTCAAAATCAGAATATGATCCAAATACTTTCAGGCAGTTTAGGCCTTTGCAAGGTTATGATTGAAGATATTATTGGCCTCAGTTTGTTGCTTTAAAGTACTGATTAAGAAGCTAAGAAGTTTTAAAATTATTTACTTTCTTTACAGATATCAGTTCCAATTAATTTTTGAAATGTCTTTCCAATTTCTCATCTGAGAAAGCAAAGCATAATGCCTATGGAATCTTGTTTATTTCAACTTTCTTTGCAGGGAAAGTGTAAACACTTCATGAGCCCTGACTTCATAGTAAGCATTATTGCACTGTGACTAAGAGCACAAAGGGAGCAATAGAAATAGCTTTTTTAAAAGATTTAAGACAAAAACGGTGTCAGGAAAAAGGTACAAACTGATACCTGGGGACTAAATAAACAAGATTTCCTTTGTTCCCTTAGAGTCTCAAGTTCATGTGCTTTTCTGTATACACTTACCATTGTTCCAAATATAACAACTACAGTTTTTTGATCTCTTAGTATGGAAGATGTAGTTAGAAAATGTTTCTGAGCATCTGTGTATTTTTTTAATATATTTCCAGAGGACATTTCAATATAACATCTTTTGCTGCAAGACATGCCACATATGCTCTTGTAAGATAAGGGAAACAAGAATTAATTAGCATCTAAATGATGCCTATATTTTAATGTTAATTATGCTTAATTAATATATGAATATTTTATCATACATCACCAAGTATTTTCAATAATCTGTCTTTTTATATTTTATTCATATATATATATATTCCTTAATATATTTTTTAAAAAATTATAATTCTACAGTTAGGTCATTTCCATGGTGTGCTAGGAAGAACACTGCTGCTGTCCACAGAAATGCTAACTGCATTAACTGTATTTTTTTATCTGTTACCTTCTCTGGGCCTTTTAAGCATTCTGGTTTTTAATTATAATTTTTTATTTTTAAATTATTATGCATACATTTTACTGTGTTTTCAGGGCTAACAAATAGTTTTGGGCAGCTAGGTCAGATCCTAGAAGACTGCAAGGATTAATAAATTAAAAATCAATGGACATTGAGGCAGGCGTCTCATAACCACATATAAAATGACAATATTGTTAATACTTAACCATACTGGCTGAAAAACAACAGGCCAGAGAAGACGACTTTTCCACCAGCCATCAGTTTTCAGTTCCTTTCTTCATTCAGGCTCCCCTGCACCCAGGTTATTTTGTTCAGAGCTATACCTTGCCATTTGCATTTATGGGTCTCTATTGGGTACAAGTGGTTTCACTTGTGCTTCCCAAAGACTATTAATAAAAATCCAAACCAAACCAAAGTAACCATCTTCTTTTTTTTCCTTCTTACGTACTTCTTTTTAAATGGAAGTGCAGGGTATGTTAACTGAATTAGGCGGACTTACATTCTGTACATCCAAATGTAGTCTTTGGTGGTAAAAGAGATGTCCATGCAAGAAATCTTTTAAATGTGGGATTGATTCTCCTCTTCATTAATGCTGGAATGATTCACCCACCACTTGTCACATCACATAAACAAGACAAATTTTAACATCCTGGCCTAAATTATCAAAGACACATACGTATCTGCTGCAGCAAGGGGAACAAGACCTCTCTTTCTTACTAAGGATAATATACATTTTTTTGTTGTTTGTCTTAAAAAAAAACATCCTTTTGTTCACAAAGAAACATATTATCCTATTATAACCACACAGAGATGCCCAATTGTAATTTTCTTCATCACCTTCCCATTTGCTGTTTTACCTATCTTTTCTAAATACTCTATAGTGCAGACCTCACTTTCAGCTCTGATGTAATTGTATTTTTGAAGGAAGTTATGAACCAGACTTTGACATGTTAACAGATTTGACAGGCATAAGTTTGCTGCTGATTTCTCTATCATTTTTATGCATGTGTTCTAACTCACGGCCTCGCTATATATGTGTCTGTGTCACATAGTTCTTAATTTTTACTCACAGAATATTTTCTTATCATCAATTAAAATCTCATTTTTTTTACAGCAAAAGTTGGAAGACCAAACCCCAATGTGGCATGTGCTTGCAAGACAATTTATTACCAATTCGGTGACAATTGTTTCCACCTTTTTGACAGGCAGAAGAAATAGCAATCTTTCTCATGTGTTCTTTGGTATTGACAGATCACTTTCAGATTCTTGCCTCCAGCAGAAATAATGCATCTCTGCCCTTTAAAATGATAACTACTATAAAGTCCAGCACTATTTTCAATCTATTTACATTATCTGGATGACATAATTTTCCATGTTCAAGCTGTGAAACCACAGTTATACTCTTGATTTACTGTATTCCTAGTTTATAATACCTGCTAGTAGTAGTCTTCAGAGTTTTATTTAACAAGACTAAAAGAAACACACAAAGGCAGACTGCACATGCTTCCAGTTCCAAACAAAAATATTTCTATTCCTGGATGAATAAACGTTTTATTTCAATTATTTGTTTCCTTTATGGCGGAAAAGCTAAATATTTATTTCAAAGTTTAACATGCTTGATGAAAATATCATATTGATGAAATCTTAATATTTCAGGTAAAAACAAACCCAGATCAACTGTGGTCCCATCTGAAGCTGAAATTGCAGTCTTATGGGCCGTACCTTCCATTCTGGGCATCCAATAAAGAGACGTAAGTGTGAAGTATTTCCATGCAACCTTTTTTTTTTTTTTTTCACGAGTGTATTCTATCATGACCTCAGGCTACAGTGTGTTATTAGGAACTACTTGGTAACTGAGAGGTTTAAGTTTATGCTGTGTACAAATTAGATTATGAAATTGGAAAACAAACAGCATTTAGGGAACAAAAAAATTATATTCTGAGTTGGAGGAAAAATGTGAAAAAACATTTTTAATGTTGATGGACATGAAATCTGATAAAAATAATACAACACTACTATAACATTTGTGATATCAATGCAATCATACAATTTATTACACTGATTTCTTAGTCAATTCTGTACAAAGGTAATTTATGACATCAGTAGTTTGGGTGGAACTAGGTGCTTACTTAGTGGAATTAACCACTGTTACACTTTTTTAAAGAAAATACTGACTGCTATTAACTCTTGCCATCATTTTTCTTTCTTGTACACGTAATGTATATGAAAGAAAATGTAAAAAACCAATTTATAGCAAAAAGGGAAGTATGTAAGTCATTAACCAGGTTTTATAGTGCAGGGCAACATAATCATTAATTGGATGCTCAGCCAGTGCTTTATTAAGGAAACATATATTTTCTTACCATCCCAATTCAGAAAACATCTAATGAATATGACATTGGTGACATAAAACGTTCTCATCTCAACATGCAGACTTCATTGGCTGTAAATGAGCCTTCTATGGAGAAATGAGATATGCAACTCACACGTGTAAGTTTTTCCAGGTTGTAGATCTGTTGAGATTTGTGATTTGCCACTGCTTTTCTGTCTTCATAGCTGGATCCAAATTAATGACTGACTGGCCCGTGATTTGCTAGTCTTCGCACAGGAATGTTATGGATCCAAATGTATTAAAGATGGAAAAAACCTGCCCACATTCACCAATGATCTTTTCCCTTTTTTACAGCAATGTGTATTTGTTTTTTGAAACTGCAAAAGTTGTAACTGCTTCATGCATTTGTAGTTAGAGTCAGTGTAGAGAAATGAAGAAAATGAAAGAAAGACAGTAAAAAGCAGTTCATCTAGTATCTCAGGAGACTTTGGTGAGAAAAAATAATATTGTGGCTTTCTGAGTTAAATTCACAGTATTCCTGGATGGGAGTGGAGGGGAATTTGCTCCCCTGGCTAACATGGTGACCTTTTAAGACAAAAAAGTGTTGTAAGGCAGATGTTATCAAAGGCTTGGACACATGGCTTGGGATATGCTATCATTTTGCCTGGGATTATTTTGTCTGGGATATTTCAAAAGGTGATATGGATCAACCCTAACCATGGTTACAGGCTTAGAATAGTTAGGGTTGGAGGGGACCTTAAGGATCCTCTATTTCCAACCACCTGCCATGGATAAGGATACCTTCCACTAGATTGGTTGCTCAAAGCCCCATCCAGCCTGGCTTGCCCACGAACAACAGTCATGTTAACTATCCCTAGGCCTGTATTTGGCTGTGGTGATAAATAGTAAGAGGGCTGTCACTAACGAACCGTGGTGGGGTGATACCATATGAGCCACAGAATAAGCTGATATCACTGGCATGCATTTAATACTTTGCATTTGGGCTTGTGTCGCACACCTTTAACATGTTCTGTGCAGACTAAGAAAAGCCCATTCCCTGATCACAACTATAGAGCTTTTTAGTGAAAACAGATCACTACAGAGATTACTTGGAAAAACATGTCATGTATAAGATAATGCATGAATGAGAAAACATAACTGCTTAAGGAGGGACAACTGAAAAAAAATAATCTAAAAGAGATTCGAAACACCATAAAATACTTGCTTTATACATATCTTCACTTTGGAACCTGGTTTCATTTACATCCCAGTTATTCCACTGACAAAAAAGGAAGAGTTCAAAATTTGCACCAATTTCATTCAGCTAGTGCCAATTAAATCTGAAAAAAAAGAAAAATGCTTAATCTTCGCATGATTTGCATAACATTTCATTTGTAGTTTGTTATTGCTCATTCTTGAATGTCGTTAAGCCACAAAAGCAGTGTGATTTCATAGGAACAAAACTTTCAGTAAATCAGAATAATTTATTTTAATGAAAAGAACTTTACATGATCTTTCACAACAGTAAGGGCTGGAACTGTTTCCCTTAGAAGAAAAACTAGAAGAGGGAAAGTTTATAAGCTTGAAATGAATTATTAGTGGCTTGTCTTCCACTTAGTGGGACTTGGGAAACTTTAAAGATGAAAAATATCCAGGTCTTTGGGAGAAGAGTGTATAAGGAAGTGAGAAAAGTAAAACAGGAGGGGGAAAAGTTATAGAGGTAAGAAACAGGTATTCTGTAGCCTATTTTTAACTCTTCCAATCAAGTTTCCAAGCAATTACTTTAGCATTTCGGAGATAATAGATCCTTTCATATTCATTTCTACAAATATATCATGTTAAATTAAAGATCTTAAAGAAGGTTGGAAGGGACTTTAAAGATCATCCAGTTCCAACCTCGGGACACCTTCCAGCCTGGCCTTGAACACTTCCAGAGATCAGGCAACCACAGCTTCTCTGGGAAACCTGTTCCAGTGTCTCACCACCCTCATAGTAAAGAATTTTTTCCAAATGTGTAACCTAAATCTACTCTCTTTCAGTTTAAAGCCATTATTCCCCCTTGTCCTGTCACTTCCTGCCTTTGTAAGGTGTCCCTCTCCAGAATTCTTGTAGGCCCCTTCAGATACTGAAAGGCTGCTTTAATGTCTCCCCTGAGCCTTCTCTTCTTCAGGCAAGACTTCTCTAGACAAGGACTTTAAGAATATTAGATTATTATTTTGGGGTTGGTTTTTTTTTTAATGTATGTTGTCTAGGGATTTTGTTGCTGCGCTTTTTCTTATTTTTTTAAAATATAATTTCTTGATCTTCCGAAGTCAAATAAAGTAGCAGTAATGATTAACCTGTGTTTATTAGTGATTTAAATCTGCATAATAAAAGAATTAGCAGCCTTTAACTTTGGATAAACTTAGTCTTACTAAGAACCATTTGGACAGCTCAGAGACTCAAATCATTATTATTTTTTTATTAAGGACTGTGTACAAAAGGAAAAGAAACCAACCAAACAAAGAAACTGGGAAATGAAACCTTTTATTTTTTTTAAACTTCTGCCTGCAAATTGGAATTTGGAAAGTTGGAGCTGAGTTTCTTCACCAGATATTATTTTTGCAATAATGACTTCCTTTTTAGTTATTTGCTCTAGGAATAAGCTTTTCTTTTGTTATGGAAAGAGAAATTAAACAGAATCTGTGCTATTGTATACGTCTGCCTTGGCCTCACACAGGTTTTGTTCTATTTATCTTAACAGAGGGCTGGAATAAAATCACAATGATAACTATTATTAGTCAGTGGGTAAATCATGACTGTTATTTCAGTGGCATGGGTAAAAGGTGATAATCAACTTGTTTTTGGGGAAAGTGTAGGCTGCTCTTGTAACTGCTACTAAATATTATTTTTGCCTGGTAATTGATTAATTTTTTAAAAAGAAACCTTTTAAAATATTTCAGAAAGTCAGATGATCTCATGATATTTTTATGGCTGCACAAGAGATATTTTTTCCCTTTTTTGGAGGTTAGAAATTTGACATGCCATTATGTTTCTTAGGTTAGAAATTTGACATGCCATTATGTTTCTTAGGTTAGAAAATTGACATGCCATTATGCTACAGCAAATTTTCCCAGTTTCTACGAAATGTCAGATGATGAACTGCTATCACCTTGGTCACTATACTGTACAGCTAGAGCACTGGTTTTAAAGGCAATTACCAACTCCTTATTTGCAGTTTTGAAGACAAAATCAAATAATTCCTTTTGAAATCTTATCTGAGAGAGCTGGAGTGTCTTAGGAATGAGTATATTTAGGAATGAATATATTTAGGCTGTTGGAAGAACAATTTCATAACATTTGATTCTTATTGTAATCAAGACATAGAATACTGTAAAGCTAAATATTTATGTATATAGCCATTTCAAGGCGAAGATTAGTTAAGATGTTGGCAGGTTTCTTTATCTTTGACTTTTAGATCAGAAATCTATCTTTGACTTTAAGGTCAACAACAATGTCTACTATAGTGTCGTTCTAAGATTATGAAATATTAATCATTCATGGTAACAGAAGTGTAAATAGTGAATGTTTTGTCTTAAAAGGTGTGGAAAAACATCTTGAAAAAACATAGTCATTGAACAATTAAACTGATTATAATGAAGACATTTTCTTATTTAAGTCTTGTTTTATTCTTGTCTCTCTAGGACATTCAGCTCCCATTGAAATTGTGGAAAAATTGAAGGATTTTGATGTGGGAAGAGTTGAGAGAGAAATTTAACATATCAAAAATTTTGTAAAAACAAATAAAACTACAAAATTCTGATTTCTTTCCGCTGTGATGATGTATTTGTAATTTAGTTATTGCATAATCCAGCTGTACTGTGAAAATCCTGTTTGCTTTGCTTGATCCTTTCCAACCCTGACTATTCCAAGGTTCCATGGTAGAGCTCACAGAATACATACGATAAATAAAAATTTTAATTTTTCTGTAAGTTCTGCTTTTAATGGTTATGGCAAAACTTGCATGTTTACAAACCTCATAAAAGTGAGGGCAAATAATACTCTTTGTTCAAATGTAGTTTTACCCTAAGGTTTGTAACTCAATTTATACTTTTTTCCTCTTCTGATTTGTCATCTTTTGATTGAGCCTTACTAGAAATCATAACCAAATCATTCCTGAGTGTGAGAAAAATTACCTTTATTGTATCTATGAAAAGTGTGATATGAAGCAGGAAAATTAATGTTGTCATGAAGTTTCAAATTTAGATAAAGGGTCAAGAAAACTTACCTGTAAAAACACAGTAAGAAGCCCATAAAGACATCTTTTTATAGACATGTTCAAGGGAGAGAGAAAGAGTGAATTCTCTTGCAGCTCAGTAATCAACGCTCGCTTGAACAGGACACAAAAACAGTGTTGTTTACATGTATTGCTTTAAACACGTCCAACCTTCTCCATCTCACATTAAAAAAAAAAAAATAAAAAGTCATAATAAATAAACAAAAAGGAAAAAAGAGAGAAATGCAGAAATAAAACTTTATGCTAAATATAGCTGATGCAAAAATATGATAAATGCTTCCATCTCATTTCGTAATGTAGAATAGGTTAATATATGACAGGAAGAATATCATGTTTCCCATTTCGATGCACAAACACACAGAGGTTGCAGTGATTTGCTTTACAAAGCATCTGAGAGTATTGAATAATAAGGGGTTTACTTCTATTTCTTGGTTTTATTTTCTGCTGCTTTTACACCCTAAATCTTGCTCTTTAATTACTACCCATCTAAAATACCAGCTGGTATTGTAAAATTGTATAATTTCTTCTTTTCTAACAACAAAAAAGCTGTTTAAAAAAAAAAATAATTCCCCCCTTCTTTCTTTTTTATTTTTCTTTTCCCTATAAACGTAATCTCTTTGAGGGTCTATCACTAGTCCTTTCTGCTACAGGAAACAATCATTTTCCCGGGAACTTAAGGCATATAATTTCTGGATGAAGTGCTTTTTGAGAGCCGATGAACAACTAAATACCTGTAACTGCTGACAGCAGCATGGTTCCTCCAAGAGATGTTGAAATATGTATTTGCCTCTGACATTGGTTAGCATAAGAACTTTTTACTTCTTTAGAGCTCTTCCACAGGTCCATTGAGAAACAGTTGAGATATTTCTGCCTAAAATCCTAGGTTTAGAAACATTTGTATGGGAACTGTAAGTATAGAAGTCTACATACTCCATTAATGCATACAGACCTACATGGGCTGAGTAGAGGGGAACTAATTTGGCTAGCAGATCCAGATGGCTTGCAAAGATAAAGCTCATTTTTCTCTGGAGAATAGAAGCAGAGTGAGTTTGGATTAATGGATATTAGACATCAGCCATAAAGACGTGTCTTGTAACAGAGTGTCTAGACATTTTTAGAACAGAGTTTCTTATCAGGAAGCACAGGCTGGCAGTGAAGTGCTCAGGCATACCAGTTAGGGTGCAAAGCACCTTTTAGACTCTGAGTTTCGTGCTGTGATGAGGTGCTAATTGCTTTTCACTGAAGTATAGATTGATCTGACTCAGCTATCCTCCTGCAATAGACTCTAACCTAATCTGAAGACATTCAAGAGCTCAGAAAGAAATGAAAGAAGAGAAATGTGAATTAGACTTTCATTAGTTTCTCTTTGCTAATGGCTTTCCTTTAGGATTTAAGTTTGGGGACAGCTGCAGAAGGATCTTCTTAGAGTATATCAATGTGCTTTTCAAAATACTCCCTTAGATGTGATCTAATTTTGCAGGGACAAAGAACCTGTAAACAGAAGCTTAGTGAATCTCAGTTAAATGCTGTACTTGAGTTCCTTTCCATATAATGTCCTAAGGAGAAGAAAATGCTCTCACCCTTTTAGATAAAGTTTGGGGAAGCAAAATCAATTTACTGTAACCCAGTTTCCTAGTCTGGTGCTAGTGCAAGCAATACTTAGTTCTATGCTATACTGTCCCTCAGACTTTCATCGAAACAGAAAACAAATTCTTCCTTTTCAGTAATTTTTCATTTTACATTTTGAAATTATACATCTCAAAATTTAAACTTTATTTTTCAATTGATTCCTTCTAATCCCAGTGGCCAAGGCCTGGTTAGGTACTTTATGATACCGTTAGGAGGTTTTTTATAGTATGACTACTAGCAATGTGAATAATACTATTTTTTCTTTGTTAGATATTGATATTATTTATTAATATTACTGCATTTTTCTTTTCCTTCTGTCTGTATACCTCACAATATCTTTGATTGTATTTATTGAAAAATGGTATTTTAAAGAATATATTTCACAGCAAAAATGTTTATATGGGGCTGAATGGGAGCATCAGGGGCCTTCAGTATTGGACTAGATATATTATAGGAATAAACCTTGCTGTGAATTTTTTGCTCTTTCCAGGGCAATTGGAAAATAGCACTAGAAATAATGTTTGTTTCAGAACTGGATGCACTTTTTGTCTGATAATAACTCCAGCAATCGGACCCTGACTGTGCACTGTCATTTCAGAAATGAAAAATAATGAAATCACAAAAGGTGAGAAACTTAGACACCTTGTTATTTTAGCTACATTGGTTCACCTATCAGTAATGTAAACGTTTCAAATGTGAGCTGCTATCAGTTTCTGAAGAGAGACAGAAAGTTGACAATTATGCAGGAAAGAGTGCCAGGAACTGTCAGGGAAGGGAGGAAGAGACTCCCAAAACCCCTCCTCTAAGTTAATAATAATAATAATAATAGTAATAATAAAATGTGCACCAGCATTGAAATCTATTTCTTACAGTAGCCAGTAATGACGTTTAAAGCTTATGTTGCTCCTGAATGAATATGCCACTCATCATGACTTGTGAAAAGCAGATATTGTAGCATTTTATTAACTTTTGTGACCCATCATTGCTTGATTTCAGTACACAAAGGTGTAATGAAATATACACTAAGTGGACTAGAGAAGATAAATCTTTGAAAGGCAAATAAGAAAAGAAGAACCTATACAGTGGTATTAGAAGTCCTTTGCAGCAAACGAAAAAAGTGAGAAAAAAATTAAGGAAGATGAAGATCTTGAATTTCCTGATCTTGAAAAGAAAGGGGCCTGCAAAAGGAGTGTGGGCAGGACTGTTCCCTGCACTTCTTCTGCAGCAGCCTTTTGCTTACTGGTTTATGATGTTCATTAAGCTACACCATGTGATTGTAATCTTAGCTGCTATGAGGAACAATCCTCTCAAAGAGCTGAATTCAGAGTCTTTACATGTTGATACAAAGATTCCTTGCTTTGGATTAATGTCCATGTCTGAGTATTCAGGCTGGATTTGGAAGAGTTCCATTGTCTGATGTGTTTACCAAGTTCAAGGACATCAAAATTTAGCATTGCTTCAGCTAATGAACTGAATAGAAGGCTAGAAAGAGCAAAGCAGGGAAGACATATTTCCGCCCCCCCGCCCCCAAATCTTGATACGGACTTCCCCACTATGGCACAGACCAAATCATTTAGCACATGTAAAATAGTTATTATGATACTGTCTAATGCACAGGGTTGTTATGAACACTAATCAAATAGCCTTTTAAAATGCTTTGGTAGAGTATAGTTCTTTATAAAAGAAAATAATGTATTTTTCAGTACTCTTTTGCATCTGACCCTCTCAGTGGGTGTAAAATCATCTGCCTTATATCACAGATGGCCTCTGGTGATACAGAAAGAAACAAGTGAAGAGACAATCAGAGAAGGGACAGTTAAAGCTCTAGAGCTTTTTTTTTTAGATAGATAGATTAGATAGATAGATAGATAGATATAGATAGATAGATAGATAGATGTTTGGTATTCCAGATTCTTACATTGAGCACTGAGTTTTCCTTTGTGACCTTGAGCAAAGTGCTTGGCATCTTTTATTTCTAGGGATCCTCCAGCCACCCTGTATCTGAACCTGGCGCTTGAATCATGCCAGAAAAATATCAAACTCAGATGCATTCAACTCATCTCAGAGTCAGGGCATGAAACGCTTGTGACTGTATTTTGCCTTCTATTTTCCAAGTTTCTGCTTGTGTAATGAATCCAAATGTTTTGAAGAAATTTGGGATTCGAAATCTAATGGCCGTTTTTAAGTAGCTGATTTTCTGTCAAATACCTACACAAAGTTTGCTGGATTTTCAGTCCCTGTCAGCAACCTGGAACTCACACTGACAGTTGTTGAAAATCTGCCCACACCATTAAGGTACATGAATGGGATCTCTAGTATCTTGAAATGCTAGAATTACAGACTATAAGAAAGATGCATCATTCCTTACAGGGCACTGTGTTACTCCCTTGGTGTTTTGGAATAATAACGTTAATAGCTGTTGCAGAGCCCAGCCATGTGAAAGTTCTGGTTTCAGAATTAATTGTGGTTAAACAAAGAATTTTAGTGTAAACCATTGAGAGGAGTCTTCAGTAAATTACACTCAGGAGCTATATATCTCTTTAGCTTTCCCTGGCTACTAGCAGCCAACTTGCTTCCCATCTGCTGCTTTCCACGGATGAAGGATGCTCTCAGTTTCTTGGAAGCTAAATAAGGCTTTTGGTGAAATTGTCCGTAAACCAAAGAAGGGGTCTTCTTAAATGGCTGCACAGGGGAGCTCCTATACCATTATCATAGTTTGGTAAAGAATAGACAGAAAGTCCAGAAGGTTAGTACTTTCAGCCATCCTTAAATCTGAAGGTTTACATGTAATGAATGAAGGAAAATAGCTGTGCAAGATTGATAGGCACAGTAATTCAGTCATGCACGCAGTCATTTGTTGTTATGCAGATTAACCATCTCACTTTCTCAGTGTTCAGAGTTGCAATAAATTAAGAGGGAACTGAAAAACCATGAAACACATTTGCCTTGCCAAACCACCTGGGCATAAAATTTCTTTTTTTTTTAATACAGTATCAAAATGTTATTACACATGACTCAAAAATATCCCCACCTTGGAGCTCAGTATTGACCCAGGTTCATAGAACAGGGGTTTTCAGTCTTAAACATTAAGTACAGTTGAGAAGTATAACTGTCCTTGCGTTATAGATTGATTCGTCTTTGATTCTGTGTTGTTCTTTTCTATTCTCTATCGCATTTTCTTATAGGGCCTTTATTTCTTATGCTTGCTTCCTTTTCCTTCAAAACTTTACAATGTTTCCTTACTCCCTCCCTCCTCTCTCTTTTCTCTCCCGCTTCTGACAACTGCATTTCTTTTAGCATACTTCTGATATTTTTCCATAATGGTTCCACAAGCTGGAAACAAGTTAAGGAAGAACCTTTTTTGGAGGAACATGGGACATCTCAGCCTTTGCTTAGCAATGTAGAACTGGGGAGCTCTTAGTAGATGCCAGACTGAATCCAGCAGTAGTATAACCTGCTTCCCAGGCCAGAAAGTCCCTAGATGTATAGAATCATCTGAATGTCAATTTTATGTGGGATTGATGGAAGGAAATTGGATAATCAAATCAAATCAAATAGTACATCTGATAATCATCAATCTGTTATCATATATTTTCTTTCCAAATTTTTGTAAAGTATTATGACCATTAATAAATATATGTGAAAAATTATGAGATCAGCAAAAGTTTATGAAATTAGTTCATATTGATTTAAAAAGACTTACTTAAATTATTTCCTAATTTCCAGATTTGATGGAAACTTAGACATATATTATATATTATTTATTATATATGTATTATTT
>WYDI02002979.1:13582-26428 GCA_009867235.2 Psittacus erithacus | reverse complement strand
GTATTATTTTTATAAACATATTTATAAATTATAAGTATATATAACATTTATTATATATATAACTTAGTTGTCTTAGTTGCATTTAAGATTGGGTGCCTACCTCAAAAAACCTTTGAATTATTTTTGACAAAATTATCTGGTGTTTAAGGATTGAAAACAGATTAAAACCCCTGGCAATACAAGCAAAGATCATTGTAGTTTGGAGAAATGCACTTACACATATTTCTTTCTCTATGTTTCTTTCTATTTCTAGAGGCCATGTTCCCTTGTAGGTATGTTTGAAGGAAATGAGAAGTTAAACTTTGCCTTAGAAGAAGAAAATGTATAAGTCCATAGATGAGTATGCAAAAATTGTTGGGCCTTTTTCCTGTGTAACCACGAATTTATATTTTTTTCATGGCCCCATAAGAAAACAGTACACTTTCAAATATGCCAAATGACTACTCTCGGGAATTGTCCTTCTCACACTGGACAAGATGGGGAGCTTTCTTTCTGTAGACTCTATTTGACATGGAAATTACTGAGAAACATACATAAATTGGCAGAACTGAAGTAAATGTAAGGGTTTGACAAATTAGCTTCCCATACTTAGTCATTTCAGCATGTGCATAACTTTGTTCATATGAGTAATTCCATTCAATTTTATAAAACATTTGCATACCCAGGACTTCATTGGGTATTTATATTTCCTGCATGAAGAAACACTGTCAGCTACTTCGCATTTCCCCTAAAATTTGCCATGAAAATCTATTCTGTTTGAAGGTCGATAGTAAAACTTGCACACAATTCTGGACTTTCAACAATAAACAGCATAAATACACACAAAATGATTTATGTCACAGTAAGGTCTCATGGCATTGACCAATAAGCTAGATAAAGGCACACAAAAATGATTTATGTATCTTAAATTCCCCCTGGTAAGACAATAAGAAGGAAAAATGGAAAATTCTGGCACTTTCCCTTGAGCATAAATGTTCACTAGAGGAGGAAGGAACATGATGAACTTTGAAAATGTTCCTGTTTTAAACTGGTGAAAGAATTTCTTCTTCATTTGCTTACAGACACACACTTTTCTAAGTATAAGTCTTTATGTTACTTCTGGTAAACAGGCTGTTACTCACCTCCATAGCTATTGCAAACTCAATGAAAGTTTGTAGGTAAAAGAAAGTAAATGTATTTCAGCCATTCATTGGACTTAAAATTTCCTCCTCATCTTTATCTAAATCACAGCAATAACCTATCTTCAGTCTTAACACATCTGAAATTGCCTCCAAAGTACTCACAATTTAGAACTGAATGTAGGAAATTTAGGAATCTGTCCAGCATTTTGTAATGTGTTAATCTATAGTAACATTAGAATAGACTGGTCAAAAATGCAGCTAAGAATATAGCTAAGAATTTAAATACAGTCTTTTAGGAATTGAAACAATACTTTAAATTGTCAAACTTTAGCTGTTTTATTAGCTTGTGACTATTCCTGCAATTCATTGAATAACTTTTCTGCTTGCTGCATGTTTAACATTTTTCACTGAAATGCCTCTTTGTTTTTTCATTACAAGTTTTTCTACTTTCACATTTTTCCATTGCCAGAGAGATATTAGCAAGAAGTGTTCCCTTTTAAATCTTTGTGCATGTTCATAAAGAGAATCTAATCTTTCAGTTCTCAAAAGGGAGGCTTCTCATAAACAATATTATCTATTTTGGTAATTCAAAAGTAGGTCCTTTGGAATACAGGCAATAATGCTTCTGAACTGCTGGCCACTTTTCACCTTTGTATCCTGCTCCGCAACCCATTCAAATGAAAGTCAAAGCACAGAAGCAGCGGAATGTCAGGTCCTCGCACCTCAGGGGACATTACTGAAAGTTGTGGTCTAAATCAGGATATGAGTTAAAAGTCTCTAGGGTTTCAGTCTTACCTTACAGATACAGAAGTAGACAAGAATCAGACTGTGCATATTTACCCAAACTTTGAAGTTAGTCATATCTAGGCTGATATACACTCTACATCTCAGTCATCCGTTTTTTTCCCTTTAAGACTTGCTCATTCAAAATGTGCTATCTAAAGAATGCTTATTATCCTAGAAGGTCTGTACCTGCATTCAAGTCTCAGCTCTGTAATTCAGGCTCATTCTCAGAATTAATGTTTCTTAAAAATATCTTTAAGTATCATTTGGAGAAATTCAAGTGCATTTTCAGAGACAGCTGAAAACTCATTCAAGCTTCCCAATGATCAGAGATCAAAGAGTCAGTCTTAAAGGTCAGCATTTTTTACATGGATATTTAGACTTCTGTGTAAGGTTATTGATTTCAGTAGAGCTATGCAAATGAGTACCAAATGTGGATCTGGCATTCACTGTTTCCTTTAATCAGTATTTCTAACAGATGATCTGTTAACAGAATATTATTAAACATTAGTCTTTTCAAGTACTCATTACCTTTCTACTAGAAAGAGAACTTTTCATAGCACAATGAATAATGCACCTGCTTTTAGCAGTAATTGCTTTGGTGCTGTGTGTATATGAGAATGAGGTGTACCAGCCTGCCAGAATATAAATGGGGTGAGATGCATGGGGCATCTGCTATAATATGGAGTTGTAATTAATAACAAGAAAATTATTGCTGAGCATTAGGTTGGGCAAGATGAGAACTAAACTAGGTCCATGACTGATGGCAGAGAACCACTGAAACAAATTCTTAGCAAGACTGCCATGAAACTGTATCTGAAATGGAAATAGTCTGCATTGCTTGATAAAGCTAATTTTTGACATTATAAATTACCTCTAGTTAGTTTCCACAGTTTAGATGAAGTAAAAATGTGAAGCACCTTAACAGCAAGCAAAACTTGCAAAACATCATTCTGGATCTGACTGAATGTACATCACTGGCTAATGGATTGTGCCCTGAGATCTTTTTTTTTTTTTTCTTTTTTCCCCTAGGAGTAGTCTAAAAGGTACTAGTAACTACTTTAGGCAGGTTACAGAACAAGATGGATGAATTGCCAGATTTAGTTTGGAAAATCCTATATAGTAACAGTCCTTCTTCCTTCTCAACACAGTCTTCCTTTTTAGCTTAGTTATTTAAGAAAAAGACTTTACATTTTGAGAAACTGTAAATTAAACCATTTCTATTTAAATTATTTTAAAAAATATTAGAATATTGAATTGTTAAGTTTTCCAGTTATATATGAACTACTTTAGCAGAGACTCACTAATACATATACAGCATTCAGCTATTACATATACTTTCAGTGTATATTTTACATTAAATCTATATCAGTGAGATTAAATTGTTTTCTATGATCATCTTAATCTGTGAAAATGTGATCCAGCAGATTTTATCTTAAAACTGTTGTATTTTGCCTGCCTATAAGAAAAAAAATCCAATCTTACTATCAAAATGAAAGTTAATTTAGTATATTTTCACAATTAGAAATTAAGTATTCTCATCCTTTACTGTACAAAATATTTTATAAATAGTGAATAAATAATAGATTAGGATGTGCAATAGACTAGACAGTCTTTTTATAACTTGATTATTAGTTGTATTAGTATTGAAGAGCAGAAACTATGTAGAAGGTATAGTGAATAAAGTAACTTTGGCATACAACATTGTTTTCCTCTCCATTTTATGCAAAAGCACAGTATCAATCCTCTGCTCAGCTTGAAGGACTCCCAGTGCATTTCTTTCAGCAATGAAGTTTTATAAAACAGCTGAATTAAGATTTTCTCCTTTGTACAAAACAGTTAAGTATTTGTTGAACTCAAAAGAGCAAAAGTCTGCAGTCCATTGAGACTGGTCATTGCATTAGGAAGGCAAAAGCTTTCAGAGACCAGGATTACATAAATCGTTGGTCTGTCTTTAGATGAATTCCTCAACTCTTAGGGTAGTCATCTGTGCTTCTGTTTGCTCAATCCCTCTGACCCTATTAATATTTAAGTCTTCCTTAAAACATTATGGCACTACCACACTCTTCCTTGTTTTTTTTTTCCTGAGTAGCCCACAGACTGCTGGCCAGACTGTTACCTCTCGCATCTCCTCCGGTACCAGCTTCCCACCATCACATCCCTTAAAATTAGCCTAGGGTTACTAGATCAGATACCCAGATAATTGCATTTTATGGCATCTTTGGACTGATGAAATTAACAGACTATGTTTCCCTACCAAAAATATGGTCCTAATCATAAACCTGTAAGCTAAATTACTGCAGATATTTTTCTTACTTTCACTGATTAAGAAAGTCTGCCACTGTACTGAAAGGAGCAGTACACTGCATCATGCTGAAAAAGCATAGGGTAAGAAAAAGATATTTTATTTTGGTTTTGGACACAAAAAAGCAGGAGTAGTCAGGTACTCAACACCGAGGTTTTGATTTCAGCTTATCATTGAGTCTATCTTAAACAGAAGAAAGTAAATCTATTAATTCCTTTACTATTCAGATTTTATGACTGCTTGTCTTGAAATACTCTTCTGGTGCTAATGTTTTTGTGATGAGTGTTTCCATGGAAATCTCATAGTAACTTAGCCTTCAGGAATGTCCAGTTTTTTATTTTTCATGGTAAGGTTCTCTTTATTTTACAAATGCAGACCACAAAAATGAAAGATGAAAGGTAAGGACAAATGGTGAGAGAAAAGATGAGCAGAAGCTAGGTAAGAAGAAATTATAATAACTGCATCGAACAAAATCTAGTTAAGAGCACAAGTAAAGATGCTGTTCACTGATTCATGTGATGATAATGTAATAACAATCTACTTGTGATATGTAGCCTTGTTACTTTACAAAATCTGAATGAAATTCACAGAACCTGTATAAGTCAGTGCAATATTATCTGAGTCCAGTATTTAATTAATTGTTTCATAATAAATGAGCCCTTGTTTACAGTAATATTTTAATTCTAATTTATCTTCACAATCTAAAAAAATGTTTAATTGCTTTAATGATATTAGCTGTCTCAGCCTTTATTACAACGCTGGACATAATTACCCTCTTTTAAGGTAATTTATAGACCTCATTAACACTCTTTCTTCTCTTCTGTGATTAAAACTCTCCTAAGAATTGAAATCTCTCTGAACAGTAAGAGAATTACTGTGATTTATTGTTTGCCATTGCGGAAATGAGCGCAAAGCTGATTTATTATGGCTGGTCCCTGCTAAGGTGACTAGAAGTGGGCTGGGAAGGGGAAGGCAGGAGCTCTTTGTGAAGCAGTTTACTTCTCTCCATCACAGAGCTACAGTTTAATATGGGTCTTGTCATTTGCTTCCACAGAAGCACAAGGAAATCTCTGGTAAATAAAACCTGTAGTGATAACTAGCTTGAAAAATCTCACCTTTGCCAAATAGAAAGCAATTATTTTTCTTTATTGGAAATGAAACCCCTTGACAAACCAGCTTAAAGGACTCAACAAGGTGATATTAATATAATTTTTACATGCAAAATATTTGCAATCACGGGAAACCTCGGACTAAGTGCCTTATAGATTAAGTTTATTGTTTACATACTACTTGCAATTTGTCTGTTTGTAGAAAGGAATTAATAAATTTCATGTATTTAAAAATGCAAATAAAACACTACAAAGACGCTGACTGAATCGGTCAAAACCACAAAGCCTTGTAAATTCTAGTGTCATCTTTAGCTTTTCTTCTCAGTGACTATGTAATTCTGAACATTTTATGGAACAATCTATTCCCAAACACAAACAGAAATAAAGTTGAGGAAGTTCTTATTAATCTACTGAAATTTTCATACCTGAGGAAACTCCTACCCCGGCTGTTCAGTATACATGAAGTTTGTGATGTAAACAGGAGAGTAGAGCCTACCACCTTACTTCACTCTGCTTGAGGCCAATACAGAGATTTCTTCCACAAAATACAGAGGATGCAGAATAAGAGGAATACAGCCACTGTTTGGTATGGGGTCTTTTCACAGGCCTGAACGCTGCAGCTTTGCTGTTGTACACAAAATATACATAGTGCATCTCCTGAAAGCACTGGGGTATTCTGCTCTCCACAGCTGTGCAAAATGCATGGTTTAGGAGAGGCTGTTAACTTTCAGGAATTGTATTCCTGAAAATCTGTTACCTTTTTCCATTGCTCTCAACTGACTTAATAAAGGTAGATTATTTCTGCCTTGGAATGGTGTTATTCCTACCTAGTTAGGAATACATCAGAGCCTCTGCTTCTCCCCTGTCATGGTGGTCATGGTGGAGAGGTCTCATGGCCCTTTGGGAAATGCAGGCTGAATGGAAGACCTTGTTCACCACTGGTTATCTGCTGGCTTCCATACTTCACAGAATTTAGTGCTACACAATAATGAATTCCAAGACTAATTATTCATAAACAAAGATTCAGTTCAATCTGCAGCAGTTTAGATAAATAAATGCTATTCAGTTATATATTTTAATATGATACTGCACTGAACTTCTTTATGAAAAATAAGTGTTTGATGTAGTTCTCTAAGAGCTATTTATGAGACTAAACTAATAATTTAAAAATTGATTTTGAACACATAGTTGTCTGGTTTTCCTCAGTCTGACTATGAATATGGATATATTTACTCTGTAAAGCAATATACATTGCAAATAAATTATGCAATGGAAAACAAAATTCCAAAGATCATAAAAATTAAGATTATATGATTGCTGATGAAGCGCTAATTTGTTGTTGTTGATTAAGCTGTCAGCCAATTTATAGTGAGCTCCTATTTTTGTGGAACTGATCATTCTAATGCAATCTAAATACTGATACGATAGAGCATTGCATATCTGTGGGTTGCATATATATTTCTAAATAAAACAAGCCTTCAAGTAAGAGAAAGGGTAGTTATGGTTCCATTCCACTAAAACTCTACCAACCCAGTTACACTAATTTTGTATTATTTTAATAGGTTTATAATAAGTTTAGATGTATTTTTAAATGGTATTACAAAGAGTAATTCTTCTTGATTTGTACTTAATAGAAACTGCATAAATACATTAATCTTTCACCACAAAGTTAAAGAAATGCAGGTAGAGCAAGCATCAAAAGCAACACCTAGCTGGTCAAATTTACAGATACTTCAAATGTCTATGAAATTCTACAGTCTGCACCACATACAATGGGGGAAAAAAAGGTAGATATACATATTCAGCTAAGAAAACAGGAAGTCCTTGACACAAACTGTCTAATTATGTTAATGAAATTCTGGCATACTGTTTTTTGAATGACCTTACTTCTTGCTGTTTTAATAGTGTAGTCTATATACACTAGCACATAAGACATCTTAATATTGGCAGCAGCAGTTTACTGTAAACTGTAGTTTACTTCTCTATACTTTTAAGGAAATAAAAACTGCAGGTGTTTTGTATTTTTGTCCTTTAATGGTCACCCTTAGTCTGTAAGATTTTCAGATCAGTGAAGCGTTTTGGAGGACAGTAAGTTTAAACTTAGAGTTGCTAGCAATTGAAGTGAGTTTTATGAAAAATTCAGTGGTTCAGATGTCAAGTATTGACTTTTGGTGTAATATAAAATATTATTACTTATTGATTTTCCCTTTCCCTCTAAACTTTTCTCCCTCTTTTCCTGTATTTGGAAGTTACTATTTACACCCCAAGTATATGCATAATTCTGAGAATACCATTTTCTTTTGAAATAATTTTTGAGGGCAGTAGCATATGTATATAAAGTCAGAGGTCTAGTTTTTCCATTCAAGAACACCATTTGTTAATGACACTAGATGAGTGAGATAGTGCTTGTGTAAAAAGATTACAGTTAGAGCATTTTTGTGACTGGGTAGAAGGACAGCAGCAGGGGCTAAGCTCTCTTCAAGAGTATAGCAGGAGAATATCACAGGTGACAATGGTGTACATAGTAGATTTCATAAAGCTTTTGCCTAAGGAACTGGTGAAAAGGAATGTAGAAGGAGAACTGGAAGATAGGCCAACTTAAAATGACCTCTGGTAATATAAGCAAATGGCAGTAAAGTTACAAATTCCAAATCTGGCCTTGTTAGTGGCATGAGTCACATAAATGAACTGTGCAGCTTAACTGAATTTGTATATAAAACAGCTCCTGATGAGGTTTTCATCACAATCTTAGTTTTAACAACAGAAATTTTTTTTGCTCATGCATGATTTGTATTTATTCCACATGAAGTTTTATCAATTTACCAGGGTCATTTCTGTTATGGTTAGACATACATTTTCTATTTCATCAACATGAAACCCTTTTAACACCATGAAAGATGCTTCACTTACATCTTATTAAAAGTAAAGAGTTTGCTGAATCATTAAATGCTTGATTTGTGACACCTTTTATCTTTTGCTATACATATAACATCAGTCTATATCTATACATACATATAATATTTGTGACATTAGAGAGAACAATTTAATATATATGAAAATTTTTTTAATGAAATAAACATGCTTAAAGTAAAAAGAGGAAAAAAGATATTAGTCACTTAAACCAAAATGGATTGGGGCACCAATAGAGACTGTGTGGGAGAAGACTGGAATAAATATTCTAATCATCACAATTTAATCTTTCCAAAACATGACAATTCAAGTGCTCAACACACTGATTATACTGTTTCTCCCAGTAGAAATCTAATTAATTATTTGTTTTACAACGATACGTAGGCACTGCAAAAACCTAGTGTTACAGCTGTATTCTGCCCTGAAGAGCTTTCAGTCTGAAGAGGATAACTACTGGGAGTAGAAAGCATTGATATTCTCATATTACAGGGTGGAACTGAAATACAGTTTTTTTGATATAGCTAAGGTTGCCAATGTCACTGATGAAGTCAGAAAGTGAAATGCGTTTTCTCAAACTCTCTTTCAGATGTTCTAAGCACAGAAAAAACCTTTATTCTTTATCCACAGTCTAGACTAACAATTTCAAGGTTAGGATTCTTCTTTTCAACCACTAAATCCTATCTTCTTCCTTAAACCCCTATGGGTAAGTGGTGCTGCTGAACAGTCACAGTTTCTCTTGAGGTTAATAGAAGTAACAGCATTCAGTCCAAGAGAAAACTCATGAAGTGCAACATTCTCAATCTAATTTCAAAAGACCTTTGGAAGATATACATAGTCTAGAAAAGATTCCACATGTTTGGATGTTTTTTCAAGTTCTGCCCCTTACCTGGTGAAGTCCTACCTGGTTTTGGTCCTCGATGCAATGCCCAGAATGTGATTTGTTGGAAAAAGAAGTCATTTAGGAAAGGAGAAAAAAAAGAAAGATAATTAAAGATTTTTGCAACACTGATACTTTTGCTGAGAGCAGCATATTTTCTCTAGGTGTAGATGAATCTGAGAAAATCAAACTATTGCAATGTAATCGACAATCTACTTGAGCACCTCTTCTGATCCTAATTTTGATATTAGGCTTACATTCTCTAGTTTATTTTAGGGCATTCAACAGTGTCATCAGTTGAAATTTATAAATTCTTTGAAGGTCATGTTAAACCAAAATAAGAGAAATGGTGAAAAATGGAGAAAAAAAAGCATGTCTTTGAACATCTTCAAAATCTTTAGCTTTAGCAGACAGATGAACACGTCAAGCCATGGTCAGAAGCTGGTTTTCAGGAGGAATACTTTTGTAAAAAGCTCTGCTACACTCTTTTTTACTGTTGGCTTTTCAGACTAGGTCAAGCTACCTCTAGTTAACTCAGGAATATTTTACTCTTTATGCATATCACAGTATTTCAATGCATAAGGCTTGAATTCCATATTTAATGTATCTTCTAAGTAGCCAGACTGACATCAAATATATAGGTGTTAATATGTGCATTGTGGACAGGAAAAGAGAAGGAACAGGGGCAACACAATACATTATCTCCGAAGGAGAGTAGTGTTTGCTGGTGGGTTTTTTTTTTGGTCAAGACTGCTTTTCAATCTTTTTATTTTTTTTCAAAAAAAAGATATTTTTCAGTTGACAATTTTGCTTTGAAAAGAAAGTTTACTTTCTCTAGATTTGTGTTGGCTAAAGAACTGGGTACACCGTAGCGCACAAAAACACAGTTCTGATGAAAGACCTTTTTTGTGTCACATCAGCATGTGAGCATAAAGTAGCCTTCCATTGAAAGTTCCAGTACACTTTTGGATAAGAATGAACCCATACTACCTGTGTACTTCAAAATACACACAGTTAAATGTTAAGAAACTTCAAAGAGTTATTTATTTAGAGAAATAGTAAATGAAGAGCCTTATTCTGACCATTTTTAAAAGTATGTAGTCTTGTATGTAAAAGTGTGTAGCCTTTTAAAAGTATGTAGTCTGCGTAGTCTTACAACTACCTGTTTCACCTTTCAGAGTGGGTGTTTTTTATTTGCAATATGATGAGCACTTTTAAACTGCTCTATGTTTGTGCCAGAAGCAGTGCAAATGATATAACTAGCAGCTTACATGGGAAGAACAGCCGTAGAAACTGTCACCATTCTTTTGTCTCTGCTTATTGTTTTTGCAGCTTTGTACAAGCACTTGGCTTGAAGCCTATATTTTAACATGCATTGACAAGCTTGGAAATCTTCACATTTTTCTGCTGCAGCAGAAAAAGAAGTGAAAGTGCTTATTTTGGTCAAAACAAGAATCACTGAATAGGCACACCTGAAGTACAAGAAATAATATCAGAAGAAACAAAGTTGGAGAGATGGAAAGAAATTAATCTGGGTAGCGAGGCTAAACATTAGTCTTTTTCTTCTCATTTAATAGGAATACTCTAAGAACTGGCTTTTCTGTTTGCATTGAAGAAACAGACTGAGATCAAAAAGATACAGGCTCACAAGGTAAAGGTACATGGATAAAAGTTAATAAATCAACCCATAGGACCTCCTGAAACTGGAAACCTGCACACTGAACTTATTCCAGATAGCTTTTAAGGTATTTTTCTTCTTCATAATTCTTTGTCCAGATTTAAGAACTGGTTCCTAGAAACACATAAGAAAAACAGCCCACACAAGATCTAAAAAACCTTATTGAGAAGACACCAGAACACCATTCAAAATGTTGGAAAATTGCTTATTTCTGACAATAACATGTGAGTCTATAAGCAGAACATTTTTTAACAGAAATTCAAGAAAGGTTGTGGGTCCTCAGATTTTTTCAGAATATTTATTTGGCAATGGTTCTCTAGTTTTCTTGAGTTTTAAGATATCAAAGGAATATTGCTGGCCTCAGTTCACATAATTATGGTGGCTTCCTTTGCCATCTGGGAAAGCTTCTCCATTTCAAGTCATAGAAGCCAGGCAGTAGTATTCTCAGTTTCCAAAGAGCCTACCGATACAGGAAACATGTCTGCCTGATTCAGAATGAAAATTTTCATTGTTTTATTATACAGACTTTTATTTGCTTGTAGACTTATACGTAGATATAGACATGCAAAATACGTTCTTTTTGTGAGTGGATAGTAAATTGCAATGCCGTCAGTGTATTGAATAGTCCATTCAATTTCATTCCTGCTCTACCTTTCAAATTCTTTGTCAGATGTGCTTAGGAGTGTGTCTTATTCCATGCAATATTTTATAGCTGTCATGAACTTCTGATTTTTTTACTCTATTGAGGGAATTAAGTGGAGCATCTATGGTTCTCTGATGAGGTACGACCACTTCAGAGTGATGTGTGGAGGGGAGAGTACAATAAATTCTCATTATAGAGAAATCTCCTTTAATACACCTGAGCAAAAATAAACTGGAACATAGTTCTACAACAGAAATTGACAGTCTGTATTGTTTTCAATGAGCTTTGAGTCAGACACAAAGATAAAATCTACAGCATAATTGCAAGTGGAGTTAGAATCCCATCAAACATGACACTACTAACGCCATGAATTGTGAATAGGCCCTGATTCCATAATATACCAACAGGAAGGAGACAAAAAGAAGGAAATTTGAGGTCAGAAGAAATCTAATGTAGGAAAAAAATTAAAAAAACCCCCAAAACGCCATGAAGGTTTCCTTCTGCTAAATTTGAGGAGTGAAAGTGGAGGGACCAGGAATTCAAATTGTTTTGTAACATGACTGGACTGATAATATATGAAATATCTAAAATCTTATTTGCCACTTACATGCTGAAAGACGAGAATATTTGCTAATACAAGCAGTGAGCACATGGGTATGAAACTGCTTCAAATGGCTTAAGAATAGATGCAGCTTAGTTAGTTTCTTTGCTGTAAAAAAAAAATTAAACCGCTATTAGGAATCAATCTATTAGATAACATTCCACAGACTGACATGTACAATAGTTCTGTGAACAAGAAGGGAACAAGGGTTAGAGGGAGACCCAAAGTAAATTACAAACTAGAGTATGCTGCTGAAAGTGCTGTTCCTGAAAGTGTTCTTCGTGTCAGAAGAGCATCAAAGGTGAGAATAAAGTGTCAAGGTGAGTCAAGGCTGATGCTCTGAAAGGAGGGAGGCCATCATGTGGCGAGCATGACTAGAGTGAGCCTGAGCTGCCAGATAAAGCCTGTGTCTCTCAGAATCATAGTATCATAGAACTGTTTGTATTGGAAAAGACCTTTAACGTCACCAAGACTAACCCTTAACCTAGCACTGCCAAGCCCACCATTAAGACATGTCTGGGTCACATCTACACATCTTTTAAATATCTTTCCTGTAACAATTAAAAAAAAAAAAAAAAAAAAAAAAAAGTGTTCCAGGTAATGATCATCAAAATTTAGAAAAAGAACCTGAAGTCCTTGCAGAACAAATGGACTTTAAGGTTTGCACAGATGCCACATAAGAAACAGTAATAAGGAAATCTCAGCAAGCATAGAAACAAGGGATAGTTGCCAAGCTGAGCTGCAGGAGGTTGCTCCAGAGGGTAGAATTGAAGCTGATTCCTAAGCTCCTTTTTTTCATCTTACCTTTTTAGTTTTCTC
>WYDI02002979.1:0-13482 GCA_009867235.2 Psittacus erithacus | reverse complement strand
TCATCTTACCTTTTTAGTTTTCTCCTCCTGAGCTTAGCAGGCATGATCCATTTCTTTTTCACCAACATTACTCCATGTGCTGTCATCACTCTGTAACGAGCTACAGCCTGGCAGGTGGGAACTTCTGGGAACTTCAAGTGCTGGGCATAAGATGGAAGGAACAGTTAGTTGCAGCTGAACTTGGGAAAAGAGGTCAGAGAAGTCTGTGGCAGACAGACACTAGCTTGTCAAATATTTATGCTCAGAATTCAGAATATTTTCTGAACACAGAATATTTTCTGAACACAGAATTTTTCTTTTATTTTTTCTAGAATTGAGTATTGCAACATCTAAACACCGGTGCAAAGGGAAAAGGCCATGAAGGCAACTTTGAAATCGTGTGTATACTGTCCTGAGGTTTATGATGGTGTGAAATAAAAGATAACCCAAATTAATTTTATTAAGTTGTTAGTTTGAAAACCTAATGATGACAAACTAAATGCCAGTGGCACTTCTGATTGCAGTTATGACTGTTCTAGCAGAAACATTCATCAGTGACAATTATCCCAGCTACCTCCCATTCTTCTCAAGCATCAGAATCTCCACCTTTTTCTTATTTAGACATCAGTAACTCTAACTTTGTTCTGACAGTTCTGTGACAAAACACAGATGACTATTAGCCCTACATCACCACACGTTTATTTCAAGCTAAACCAATCTGACATCATATAAATGTGTTGATTGAAATTGTCTTTCCTTTAATGCTGTGGAGTGTGGATCAGGTCCAAGAAAAGCATACTTAGAGATTGGGATAATATTCTGTACAGTTCTAGTATAAAAGCACCCCTGTGTCTGATCTTTTTTTCTACTCAGCTCTTTAACTTGAATTAAAAAGAATTTGTAAAATATATTAACTTTTCTGCCTTGCTGTCCATAACTCAAATAACATCTATTTGGGTGTCAAATATCAGACTCATATGTAAGTAGATATATATAAGTAGGATCCAAATACTTTGAGAAAGGCCAGAGAATTTTCCTTATTGCAGAAAAAAACCACAGTGCTCTCACATGTACATTTGCAAATTTCACCTATAATATTCTTAATATCCTGTCTGTTGCTGTGAGAGATCACTATAAAAGGATTATTAATTTTATTCTCTCTGTCAATTTTGCTATTGTTCCAATAAGTTCAAATAGTAGACATCTGTTACATTCCGTATTCAAGCATGAATGTTTTCTTTGGTGTCAAGGAAACCTTGGAGCTGGATAAATTAACAAGCCTAACCTCACTATAAGAAGTCTCCCTTTTCATTAAATCATAAAGCCTTTAGAGATAACAGTGCAAATACAAGGCATACATCTTCAGCAAGAGCAGAAGAGAATATATAGCAGAGCGATAGTATCATTTAGCTGATGTGACATTTTCACCAATTAATTATTCATGCAATTTTTAAAAAGCACAATGAACAACTTCATAATTATTCCTAATTCAGCATACTTTTAATATATTATTCTATAACAAGTTATCACTTGTTTAATAATTTCATGGTTTGCTATGTTAGTCAGGTGTTAGCCGCCTTAATTACAATAAAATACAAGAAATCTGCTCAAGAGATGAAGTTACCAGCAGAAAACATGCACACTTAAAATGGTAAATAACCATTAGAATGTTCACTTATGAAGAAATAATAGAGGTATGATCAGCAGAAGCAGTGTGAGGAGCTTAGTCTAATGGATAAAATTGTGATATAGTCTGTTTAACACCTAAGAACTAGGAACTTTTAATTCCTCATTTCAGAATAGGTGTCTGGGTTTGCTTTGCAGAAGGTGATGCTGGGAAGCAGAATTATCCCTCATGACTTATTTTAGTTTGCCTAACAAGACTGAAGGGGGGCATAAGTGGGTGGCGTCATCATAAATGGTGGAAAAGCTTGAGATTTGCCTTCATGGACTGAAGATACCTGTGGGTCAGGTCTGCTGGTGTCTTTCAGCTCACCCCATTGGCATGTTTGCACATACCTGACAACAGGGCGATGTCTGTTAAGGGATGTTAGAAGCATGGCCACCTCCTTCAGCCTACATATAGAACTCATGTAAAGCATGGACAGCAGACATTTTCTCCTCTTTGTCTGGCAGAGACAAGACACTAGTCCAGGCACACAAGCACCACTTTCCATATTCTTAAGTGCACACACATATTTGCAGATCCCCCAGGCATCTTCTGCCCACTCAGCTGCCCTGCCCAGCTCTGGCCTCCCTTTACCCACCCCGCACTTCCCTAGTTTTCAGCTGGTCTAGCTTGATGCTCACTAGCAAGCGCATATACACACTCACACACTTGTTCCTCTTGCTTTCCACATATATAACTCCCTGGGGTGTATCAGCACAGCCCCCTACATGCCTGATAACCCTGTTCTAGACCTGATGCTCCCTTACTTACAGCTGGTCCAGCTTCAAGTTTGCCAACAAATATAGGTTCACAGTCCCACAAACCAAGAATGGGGAAGACACAGTCACACCTAAGCAGCCAGCACATGGGCTTTGACCTGCTATTGTGCTCCAGCCATTGGCACTGAGACCCTTACCTCACTCCTGCTGGTCCCCACCAGTAGCTGTTTTTTGCGCAGAGGCACCCACACTCCTGCTCTGACTGCAGTATCTGCCACCCATTTTCATGCATGTACATGCAGGTCTCCCCAGCAGCTGAACTTAATCCTTGCAGTGCACATACACATGGGATAGAGAGTAAGATTATGCAGAGAGATCATTAAGAAATGAGTTAGTAAGCTGACAAGACAGACTGTGGTGGTGAAGTACAGGCCTCAGCCAGACAAGTGTATTGACCATTTTCTGTCTACCCCTCACTTTTCTCCTCCCTGCTCTCCTTTTTCCCCATGGGTTTGTACAGCTCCATCCATTCCCCTAGTCTGTGTTTCTCCTGGTTTACAGTCTTACCTGTTGGTCTTCCTGGAAGTGGTACCTGCCCACCAATTAGAACAGGATTCATTTTTTCCATTGTCTCCATGTTTCTGTCAGTTCTGTGCCTCTGTGGATTTTCTTTCTGGTTTGCCCTTTTTCCCCTTAGTTTTCCAACTGGCATTTTCCCTGATCAAATAACCTCACTGGAACAAATTTACTTGCACTTTCACATGCCCTCATCAATCAGTGCCACTGATAAGGTTTGAGTCTCATCACTTCCCTTATCATTACCTTGCCTGTTAGGTCTGTGTCCCTGCATGTTTTTGCTTATGGTTTCCTCCCTTTATTATTGTCCCTCCTTGAACTGATGAAGGTCCCTGACCAGACACCCTTAAAGGAGCAGACACACTTCTTCCACATATCCTTACGTTATTGTCTTGTGGTAAAGCTGCAGCAGGAGGAAGAAAGAGTTGCATTACTAAAGTACAGATTGTAATTCAAGAATGCAAATGACAATCTGCTCCCCTTAATGGAGGCATCAGGCTATTGAGCCCTGAAAGATGACTCTTCCTTCATTCCTGCTCAGGCCTCAGTCTCATGCTGAGGTTACTTAGCTGGACCCAGTAGAGCACCACAGCCAGACCCCAAAAAATCACTGTGTCTCTAAACTGAAAGGGATTAGCTCTTTAATAAACTATAGCCGCTGATTTGTTAAAGTTTACTCATGTGTAGTAATTGAAATGCTAGGTCAGCAATGCATTTAAGAATGTACTTATTTTAAGCACTGGCAGGTGCTTAAAACCCCTGCTTAGTCAAGGCCTTGGGAAAAAATTGGATAATACTTTCCAACAGAAAGATACATTCCTAAATTACTTTTTACCTATATTTGTATTTAAATATACTTGTGTTTTAAATACTTGTATTTAAAAATTTTACCCTGAATAATTCTCTTTCACAACTATTTATTAGGGCTATGCATTTTGCATCAACTTGACACAAATTTAATCTTCATAGTTCTGTACAGATACACAGGTTACTGCTCAGGTGCTGTGTTTTTTTTCTCACAGGACTTTTATCTACTGTTGAATATTTTGTTCTGCTACTTTGGCTACATGTAGGCAAGAAGTTTATTACTTGTTCCATTCTACCGCTTTTATGATTTTTTCCTCTGACGCAAGACATTCAGATATTTCAGTGACAGTTTTCAGTGATGAGATTTAGGAATGTTATGCTTCTATGGTAAGCTGCCTTAAAATACTGAATTTTTGAGACTCTGATCTGAAGCGATTATTTCAAATATTTATAGCTAAAAATATATTTCTACCCATATATTTATATAGCTGTAAAATGTGTAAGTGTATTGATTGGCTATGAGAACCATTCTGAATGATACACAGGTACAGAAAGCAGACTTAGATGCATCTTAAAAAGTCTTAAATACTCACATTGACTTTAAAAAAATGGCAAAAAATAGGAGACTTTTGAAGGATTGATGTGCAGAAAGATTGTTTCCTAAGAACCAGGTCAGGTTCTTTACTTGCAGAATTCTGTTTCCTTGATTATTTTTCAGAGACATGGGTGAAGCCACCTACATTTCGGATGCCGCTGGCTATGCCTAGACTGTCTGAGAAGGAGCCCCTCAAGACAAGATGCTTGGTTTGTAAACAGCACATGCAGGATAGGATCCAGGCACTGCTAGGGCACTGCCTTCAGAATATGTAGGACATTGCATGCCTGGCAGGTCAGCCTTCTGTCAAACATGCATATATAGACTGTCCAGAGGCTGCCTCTGAGGCATCTGCCTGTAACAAAGATGGGAGACAAATGAGCTATTGACACAATGGCAACTGCTTGACATCACCCTTTTGGAATGCTATATTTGCATTGCTCCTAGTTGAGAAATTCACATTGCGCTCGCACTTTTATTATAAATAAAGTTTCTAGCAATGAAACATTCTAGCAATGAAAACTTTCAAAATGTTAATTTCACCATATTTAGTAAGTATGGCCTCTAAAGAGTTGATTTAAGTCTACTCGAATTAAGTAGAATACCTCAGAATAAGAGTTATATCTGAAAAGGAAGATATAATTGACAGAGGCATTTAAGGAAGATTTGAGAAAAGAGAAGAAACCAAAAATGAACAGCTGCAATGGGTAATATCTTTTACTTTGACAAACACATCAGAAGATCAGACCATTTTCTTAGTCTTATTTGGTAGAACCTGTTCTATCAAGCTCATGCTGTTTCTGTTCACCAGCTAGATTGTGGTCTTGGTCCTTTAGCTGTTCCCATTAGATATTATTTCATATTCAAGCTCTGCTCCAAGTAAGAACCAAACAGGTTCAAGGCAGAGTAACTCAGGCTAGATCAGACCATCTTCTTTGACTGATGTAAGTTCCAAATACAGTATGACCTATGCTGGATTTGGATACTTTTGATAGTAGCAATTCTCTAAAAATATCTTAACAGGGCTTATGACTTCCCAGTTGAGCTGGCAGAGCAGATTCATACTGTCAGGGCTAATGCAAGACTAAATAAAGTGTATATAAAAAGAATGAGAGGATAGTTCTCACTCCATGAAATGCTCTTGTAATATTGAGTATGAATGGGATTTACCTTGAAGGACATGGACTTTAGCACAAAGGCCATCAGCTTTCTGCACCACTTTAGCACATCTAACACAGATGGTAGTGGTGTGATCCAAATTGCATGTACCTATTGAGAATAAAGTAACACATGACAGCTTACAAGGGGGAACAGAGGATCTGGTTCAAAAGCAAATAGAAATTTCTTGGGATACCACAACAGTATATGAAGGTAAATTAACAACAATTTCAGTTTACTTTAAAATATTGGGCAATAGTTTGTGACAATTCATCTTGTATTTTTAAGCATCTCCACCTTTCTTGCAATAGGGACAGGATAAAGAAACTACTCTACCTGTCTCACATGAACCTAGTCCCATTTTTGAAATATAGACCTTCAAAACTGTAAAAGATTATACTATGCAACTCACTATTGCAGCTTTCGGAATGCAGTTGAAGGAACCCTGAGTGCATTGAATCAGCTAGATATCAGCTGAAAAATAGATTTTCAGCTTAAACAGCCTTTAATGATTGCAGCACACACTAAAACTACTCCTTGCAGAACAGACCCTCCAACCAGTTTGTATTTATAGTTACTGATTCTCCTTGTCTTATGGCTTCTTTTTCCTTTCCTGATTTTTTTATGGCTAGAGAAAAAGTTTCACAAAAACTAGTAAGTAATGCAGGGAACTGCTTCATATCAAGCAGTAAAAACTGAGAATCCAAGGGCAATAGCTATCTTTGCCTTTACAGGACCTAGAAGAATTAAATCTAGACTGTTTGGGATTCCTGTCTCTCCCTGGGACTAATAAATATCACTTTGAAGCTTAGTGATCTTTCAAAAAATGGAAGAGAACTCTTTCTACCAATAGAAAACAATCGAACTAATTTGCACTCACCCAGGAGGTACGGGTAAGTCTGGAAGAGGTGCTTACATCTAACACTGTTTCTTCTGTTTATCAATTTATTTTTTCCACACTTCTATTAACGTATAGACCAGTACCTTCAATACACCTGCCTGACATTGTCTCACAGTACAGAGCAAAAAATGTTCATGAATTCTAATAGGATATAAGCATTAAATAGGCATGAATACAAAAATGTTATGATGTTTATTTTCACTAGAAGGAATTTAAAAGTTTAGGAAACTTCTCTAGCAAAGGAAAGATAGCCTGAGCACTGGACTGGATTTTCGCAGATGGTATTATACTCTAATGATTAAATTTATTCACTGAAAGAAACAACTGGTTAATTAATCATTGCTGTGAATCTAATTTGGCGTTTGAAAAATTATATTGTAGAGGTAGTATTGCACCATGGAGTTATAACAAATGAAGAGATGTACTGATTGTAGGAAGAAGGGACATATTTTTCTTTTCACACAGATAGGGCATCCTAGCAAAACCTGTCATTTTGGGGCGCAAGCTCCTTTTTGGATCTGAGACTGGATAATTTGCCTCAGACTGAGGCAGCCGTACAGGATGTACTCAGATGAATGGTTCATGGTGCTACCTAATTATTTCTGAGTGATTCTTTACTCATAATGTGTTCTATAGTTTTGTAGGGACAGATTATTCTTCAGAAAGTATGCTGGAAGGATTTTTAATATTTCAACCTTAACAGGAATGAACAGGTCTGGATTTGTGTAAGGTAAAACCATGAGGACTTCCTTGAAAAGCCAAGAATGAGGACTGGCTAACTGCAGTTAGAAGTTTTATCTTTACTCTCCTGACTGAAAAGGTGTCATACAACAGAAGAACAAAAGCTAGTTGGGTAAAAATACTTGTTTTATTCCTAATCAGTAATGCAGGAAAGCACCTTTGGCAAGACAACAGGTATAAATACTGTTTTCCTGCTGCACTTCACTCCTTCAGAAGTTCCATTCTGGAGTGCAGTAGGCTAAACTTTTTTTTTATTATTATTATTAATATATGCAAAATCACAGGCACAGCTGATCTTCAATATGCAGAAAAATGCTACACAAAACATCTGTGATGAGTAAGAAGAAAACTGTCAGGTCGCTGATTAGAAATTCATTGTCAGACTGCACTGTTTTTACTTGTCTATGCAAATCAACTGTAGGGGATGTGGTCCCTGGGTTTGTATTTAATGGGTAATTCAGCACTCTAGTATACTTTTGACAAAATAAAATGCAATTTCTAAGCCTCATTTGAAGACATTGTATCTTTTTCTGAATTACTTTGCTCCTTACTGCTGATTAAATATCTCTGTGTTTTGTCTGATTCTTTCAGTAATGTTCATATTCAGTGTTTATGACATCATCAATGCTTTCACGATAATGAAGCACATTGTCACCAGAACTGGTCTGCCAAATAGCCCTAATTGTCCAAAATGCTAGGTCTGGGACAATAGCAAGTAAGGATCAGCAGCTGATTTGGAAAAGTAATTTCCAAGCCTACAAAACTGTGATAGTAAATGAAGAACAGAGATGTTTGTGAAACAGTTTAAGGGAATATGAGCAGTCTTTCTGATAGCTTCACAAGTTTAAAATACAGAGGACTTTTATTTGGACAGAGCTTATGCCCAGTCGACAAAGGCCTCCTAGGATTGCTGTGTCAGCAATGTCCCAAGGACATATTGACTAATATCCTGGTGCTAAACCATATTTCTAAGAGCTAGGTAAATTTGGTGTTGTTCATGTAAGAAGTGGACAATCTTTTCACCAATGAGTTACAGCTTTTTTGCATCACATGGTACCACACTGCCTGAGGGAAGAACTTTCCTCTGTACCCATGAATATCCGTTTTCAGATATTGGTCCATTCTGGCTGATTTTGGAAGATGTTTGCATGTTACAAGCATTTACTTTTCCCCTTAATTGATTCTGAAATAAAATGAATCGGTTTTTTTCCATTTTAGGTTTTTGTATTATCTGCCTTTTGTCTCTGTTAAGTATCTGAGGCTGTTGACATTGAAATGAAATCCCATGACTGATTTTCTTTAAGTGACACGATCACTTTGTATTCTTGAAGTAAAGAAATTGTATTGCCAGCTACATTTGATTAGAGAACGCAATATAAATATGTGCCTATAGGAATTGTTTAGACTTTTCTTGAATAAACTTCACCAAGTTTGTTGTGAATGGTATAATTGGTGTGATTTCCTGTAACAGTTAGAAGGCATAGGTTCATACAGTTACAATTTAGCCTATAGAATAACTATTAGAAGCTGGAAAATTGACTAGCAGGACATGAAATGTTATTGCTAGTTGCATTTATTAAATTGCTGTTTGCTTATCAAAAACATCTCAACAAATAATGTTACAAACTCATCAATCCCTTATTGTGAACAATTTCAGTTTTAGATGATCTAAATCTTACGGAATTATCAAAATTTTAAAACAAGTTTTTGTTCCTAGTCAACTAGAAATGTGAATTCTTTTTATGGATGTGTTTCAGCTATTTTCCTCCTTCACTTCTTTGGGATAACTCTAGTGTGTTCTATATCACATGGAAATCTACAAATCACATTCATTGCTTGGTGTGATAAAAAGAAATGTGATATAAGGGCTGTAGCTTTCAGTGGTGGATTCTAGGGGAAGAAGTTGGCCAATATATATGAGACGCTAGTTCTAACATGAGAAGTATGTAGCTTTTATAGAGATAAAAATATCAAAATACAAATGAGCATGCAGTTAAACCATTTTATATATAACTCTCATCATTTTAATTTTCAAGGAAAGTTAAGAATGATTAATTCAACAGAATCTTGAAAGGCATGAAAAATGGGATGTTAATTTATCTGGGAAACTTTTTATTAAACATTCCTTGTTTTTATTTTTGCAAAAAAGGTGTTTAGAGTGGGAACAGTTTTCCAGGAGGAATGTGTGATAGAAAAAGCTAACATACTTTGAAGATGGAACATGATCAGTTCATGAAAATGATTGTGTAGCACAATCACTGTCAACAGAAGGGTATGAGGCTTGGTAACCTATGCTAATTCTTGCCTGAGTCTTTCCTAGATGAAATGGGTACCTCCACAAGTTCCTACCTTCTATTCCTCTGCCACAGATGCAGACGTGGGAGCATGAGTTTTCAGTGGGACACTTTGGTTTCTCTTCAGTCACTCATTAATACTGTCTGATAACAGTAACAAGAATGATACAGGGTTATGCATGTCTAGGAATCATAAGCATCTATCCTTTTGCACATTCAGGACTGTCTTTGAGATGGGAGCCAGGTAGGTTCAGACTCCTATTGAATTAAGTGATGCCGCAAAATGGTTTAATATAGCCCCCATATTTACACTTGGACTGTGTTCAGCATCTTTATTAAAATCCAAATTTTGCCTCTTATTTCTTCTTACAGTTCTCTAATATCTTAAGTCTCTCTTACTTTAAAATACAAAAGAAGCCTGATATTGTTTGGACTTCTCATTATTTCACATTCCTCTGGGGCAGCATCAGCTCAGTGCCAGGAGCCTTCAATTCTTTCAGCTGCAGGAATCCTCGTACTTTAAGTACTTCACATAAATACTGGCATCACATCTGATGGAGGGCTTTTATCAAGTAATGGCTAACCTATTTCATTTTCCTCTTGCAAACCCTAAACTTAGAAAACATATAGGTTACACTGCAACTAAGTATAACTGTTCATAAAGGCATTTAAGATACTTGAATTAAAATTGCAAGTTGAAAGTGGCATAGCAGTAAGTCTTGAAAAACTATAATATGATATTGCTGGTTAATGGATATAAATGGCTTTGTTTTGATCCTGCTTTAGTCAACAGACTAAATTTAAGTAGGATGAATGTAACTTATTAATATTAAATAACTAATAACTGCTCAGAATAAATATGAAAAGTAAGATTTTCGTTTTCACTCCCACATTTGTTTCTTTGAAACTGTTGTTACTTTTAAAGTACTAGCTCTTTATGCTATCTAAGGGAGGCTAGATTAGGCAGAAATTGTAGAAGGCAAGGCTGTTTTTCAAGGATCTATTGTATGCCATAACATATCCACAACATATTGACATGATTTGTATTTTGACACTGATTTTACACGAGCAGACAGAACTCTAGAGCTGTTATGCAGAGGTGGCATTTGAAGCTGGGGTTTCAGCATTATCATAGACTCATAGAATGGTTTGAATTGGAAGGAATCTTTAAAGATCACCTAGTCCAACCTCCCTGCCATCAGCAGAGACATATTTGCCTAGATTGTGCTGCTCAAAGCCACATCCAACCTGACCTTGAGCACTACAGTTTCATAAAAGCCACAGTACTGAATCCAGCCTACACACAGACTTGTTAGTCTAATGCATATCCATGGATGCCAGTACCTTATGAGATCAGAGAGTGATAATGTAAAGTGTCCTTTCTGAAATGATTGATTGATTGATGCTTGAGGTTAATGAGTATGAAGTCACAGCTTCTTTTGTAAAATTGAAGCTGCTTTGTTTGACTAAATTAATGAAATAAATAAATCACATTATTCCAAATATGGTAGGCACAATCCCAAGACAACATTAATCAATGCAAACTGTTTTGTCTTTACAGAAAAAATATAGAATTTTCAGGATATGATACATCACAGCCCTTTCCAAATCAAAACTAATACTGTGCCCATAATGAATTAGTAAGTCCACTGGCAATATTTCTTCAATATATTATGAAAGATGAGGGCTTATGATCAAATACATTCTTGATCAATTTATTTCATCACTTATAACTAACTTAATTGTTTCATTATGACATTTTGTCCCTCTTCAGAATGAAACAATTGATTTAATATACTGTGTAAAATTACTGTGTTTGTTACTCAAAAAGTTAATCAAACTATTGTCAGTTGATGTCTGAACCAGTGCCCTACAATTAAAGTATGGAGTGTTCAAAATATCAGCTAGAAATTACACTCCTCGATAAATGTCTTTAATTTAAATACATTTACTGGAGCTTTATGAAGTAGTACTCTGCAGCTGAAAGACTTAATATTTTTAAGTTTCATCTTTAAATGTTCAATCTACAACAGAAAAAGCTATTCATTGCCGATTCTCATCAAAATGCAAATTAAATGCTCTGAATCCTTGAGTACTCTTTTAGTGTCCAAGAACTCAGTATTTATCAGTGGCAACCAGAGTTTTTTCTTCAGTATCCAGTCTACCCAGATAAAATGGGAAGCCAAACATTCATATAGTTCCAAAAAAATATCACTTTTATTTCCAGAATTAATTATTTAGTGATTCTATCTTTAGCCTTCTTCTGAATATTGCTTACTGGGATGATAGACTAAATAAATTAGAATAACTGATAATAAACTGATAAATTAACTGGAAATATTTGGCATTTCAAAACAGCTAAACTGTACTTAGAGTAACCGGTCATCTGCATCTGTATCTTCAATACTGCGGAAAGAAGCCTTGCAATAAGCAACTTTTTGATAAGTGCTCTCAGTTTTTTTTCTTTGGATTTGTATCTTGCTTTCAGAAAATTTCCATTCTGTATACATTTTTATATGATGTGATGCTATGCGGATATTCTCAAAAACCACAGTGATTCCAGAAAAACCAAACCAACAAACCAATCAACAAACAAAAACATAAAGAAGAAAAGCTAAACCTAAACCTATCAAGGATGTTGTGAGACCTGCTGAGTCCAGCTGAGTCCAGAACCTCAGGATTCTCCCCTTCCCTTCACACACACTCCACAGAGGCCGCCAACACAGCCAGCCACACAGACTGCCATAGGAGCAATTCATTTAGCAGCATCCGGGTATAACACTGCCAGAGCTCTTACAGACAGCCTAGTTCTGTTATTATTCTCCTGCTGATTAGGATTGAAGATCATTAGTAAAACACTCACAGCCTTGCTCTCTTGATTCACAAGCACATCCACATTCGCAGATCCCTTGAACATTAGCGTGGTCCTTACATTCATCTAATATTCATGCCTAGACTTGAGCCCCCTTACTCAGCCACTCCCTCATACCTTGAGTCTGTCCAGATGTAGGTCTCCTCCTGTTTGAGGGCTAGTCCACCTTGAAGCTTGTTAGTGAATTGCACGTATAACACACAGAATTAAATTCTGTAGGCAAATAAAAACAACACCCAGATTTCTCCAGCTGCTGGCACTTGGACCTCTCTCACACACATATGCATGCTGTTTTCCCTCCCAGCATCATTTTATGCGCTCTCTGACCCACAGCTCTTTCTTCTATTGCTGGCACATAGACATCACTCCCTCTCCCTCACCCCCTGCCCCACACCTTCCCCTCCGGTTTCTCATCCTGCTTCTACCTAGGGGATCTGCAGTCCACAGTTTATTCTCCAAGTGCTGGTGCTCATACTTTTCAACACATATGCTGTCCCTCCAGCTGCTGGCAACTACACCTAGGCAAATTGTGACCCACCACTGATTCTCCAACATCTGGAATTTAGACTTAGCAAAAAACATACATAACCACATAAGATACAGATTGACATTACGTAGGAAAAATAGATAAATGTAGGATTTAATAATATTATAGGATAGACTGCAGTGATCAGGCACAAAGCTCAGTCAGACAAATGTACTGATAACATACTGGTAACAGAGATACCAGCCTGGTAACATAGGAGTAGCTCTTTACATCCATGCCCCTTTTGTTTTTCCTATTCTTCTTACTCCTTAGTCTAGCCTGACCTTTCCTCTTCCATGCCTTTGTGCCTTCCTCTAAACATCCCATAGTAAATTCCACATAATCCCACATGACCCTTCTGAAATCCTGTTATGTTTCACATAGTCCCAGAAGCCCCTTCAAATGGCATTTGAATATATAATACTTCTGATAGTCTTGTTTCATCCTTTTTATCACTTGCAGTTTTCAGGTTGAGTATCTTCAAGGTTATACCTGATTACTTCCTTTAACAGCCCTTTAATCAGTGCCAAGAGTTGTGGTCTTTGTTAATATTTCCATTATCACCTGCTGTCATGGGTTCAGCAGTAGCAGTCATTTTTTCTCCTTCTTGGTGGCTGGTGCAGCACTGTGTTTCTAACTTTCAGC
>WYDI02002978.1:61082-92457 GCA_009867235.2 Psittacus erithacus | reverse complement strand
GGACAGGTTGTGGGGGGAAAACAAGCAGGCTACATGCTTTGTCTAATTTACGACTAAGCTTAAACCACAACACAAACTCAGTGGCAAAGAGAAGCTGCTTTTAATCATACAACTCCAGAGCTTTGCTACCCCATAAGAAAAAACACCAAGTGATTTGGAAACCTATGAAAGAAAACGGGGGCAGGAGTGACCTTCCCCTGTGAGTCCTACCACAAAATCCTGCAAGTGGGAAACTAAAAAAGCATTAAAGAAACAAAATGAAATTGAAGAGATGAAATAAAATGCTCAAGCGGAAATGAAAAATTGAAAACAAACTGCTAAAGTCAGAAAGTGCAACAGGCCACAGATTTTTTTCAAAGTCCTCCAAAAATGTTTTGCCAAAAGTAGTTGGTCCCAATAAATCTGTACTTGGGGATGAAAAATGAAGAATGATCAGAAAGAAAGTTATTGCAATACATTGATGATAACTTTCTTCTCCAAGTGATAGAGGAACCAACAAGGAGAGGCACTATGCTGTACTTTTTATTACCAGCTATGAGGGGCTGGTGGAGAATGTGAAGCTCAAGGGCAGCCTTTGCTGCAGTGACCATGAAATGGTTAAGTTCAAGATCCTTAGGGCAGTGAGGAAGGCATGCACTTTTGCACTTTGGCCTCTTCAGGGATCTGCTTGGTAGAATTCATGGGATAAAGCCCTCAAGTGAAGAGGGGCCCAAGAAAGCTGGTTAATAGTCAAGGATCACCTCCTCCAAGTTCAGGAGGGATGCATCCCAGCAAAGACAAAGTCAGGCAGAAAAAACAGCAAGCCTTCATTGATGGAAAAGTAGTTCCTGGAAAAAAATAAACACAAAAAGGAAGCTTACAGAGAATGGCAGCAAGGACAGGTAGCCTGGGAGGAATACAGGGAAATTAATATTTATCATTAACCTATTTTGATGAAAACATCTTCCCATATTATCTAGTTCTTTTTTACAGTCCCGTAGTACATGTCCTAAGAGTCATTGGAGCACAGCAGAGCGCTAGCACTTGCCGCTATTACAATGGCAGTTTACAGCTCTGTTTAGACCACAAAAACAATCTTGTTCATGCTGCATGATCTGCATTTTAAGACTACAGGTTTCTGGGCACTGGCACATACTTAATCACATGTTAAATCAGACAGTTGCATATTCCTATCTGTGCCACAGAAGCCTCTAATCTTTGTTAGGTAGACAACAGTTTTATCTGACCAATATTTTTAGAACACAGCAGCTGAGGTACCATTTATTACCATTTCCCAAGAGGGATTTGACCTTAAGACCTCAAGAAGTTCTGTAGCAGGTACTATTTCCACAGATCCTGCTTCAGCTGTGAATAGTGTTACAGAACTGGCTTTTCAAAGAGAAATTTACCTTCTATGTTTCCAAAATCATAGGAATGCTATTGGAAAATACACATCTGTTACTTTTAAATCAGGTTATTTAAGATGTTTTAATTTACTATCACTGCATATTATGCTACTGTATGTTTTCATTTAGTTCAAACCACAAAAGTATGCCATAATTTCCAAAGAACTCAAAAAGCATCCAAGGAATCAAAAAGCAGATATTAAAGTCAAATATAATACTGTTCAAGTAAGAGGAGTGGGAATCAGAAATACACCAGCCTTGATTTCTAGTGGGTTTTTTATCACTGCAATATCAATGACCTCAATGACAGGGAAGAGTAGTACTGAGGTGTTACTACATACACAACAATCCCAGGTAAGATTTACTATGTCACACAACTTACTTATAAGGAAAATTTCTCTCCCTCAGTTTCCCAAGCTGTAAAACTGGCATAATAAGTATTTAATTTCTTAACTACTTTCTGACCATGCTCAGTAGTGTTAATTAAAGTACCATGAGTTTTAGCAAAAAATAAGTATCTAATGCCTCTCTCACTGATAGCCATACCCAGTTCTGACCCTCTCACTTCTGGCCTGTCACTTATCCTTTCACTACCTCCAAATTATATTTTAGTATATTTTATACTAAACATGATAAACTTTTTATTATTGTCACCCACTGATAATAATCTCTTGCACTGGAGTTCTACAGTTTGCATGGAATGGAATTTTCTGAAGTAATATATAACTGTTTTTCAGGTGTAAACTACCTATCTCCTGATCTTCTTAGCCCAGAACATGCAGTTCTTCAGTAGACCTCCCACTGGAATATTTTGCATGTCCTGCATATGTCAGTTGGCTAATACTTACTCCTGTGTTGGGAGTTAATAAAGCACTGACTCTGCTGGGCGTAAGCTCTTCTCCACTGAGCAATCTAAGGATCTACATGTTACGATCACAGGCTCAGTTCTGCCGTTTCCAGCATTTCCCAGAGCTGTCTGGGACACAACTGTATTGTGAGCTCTCTTTTCTGGTTTGGGGGTTTTTTTTGGCATCTGCAGTTACAGCTTCAGTAAGAGCAAGTTTGTGCAGATAATGAAGCCAGTAAAGACAGCAATAAAAATATGACTCAAACATTAGCCCTCACTTTTCTTTTTTGTAAAAATTAAAAAAATAAAGCTTCAGGCAGAGTTAGACGGTTAGATCATTATTATTAAATACAACAACTAGGCCATATACTTTTTGTTCATGTACCACTTGTTCCTTGTTTTTGAGGAAGGGAAAACAGGGTTTTATTTTTACGTTGCATATAAACATTCCCTGAACAAAGGCAGAAGCTTGGGAGTCACTTTTTATTCCTGATAAATTCAAAAGGCAGCACAGCAGCTGACTGACTAGCTCAACAAGCCTGTTTTCCAGAGATACAATTAAATGGCGTTGAAAAATCACATCAGTATGAATTACTAAGAACTTTGGACTCTTGAGTTCCCGAGTTTGATCACAAGCCTGTGGCAGGTGATCCAAAGTCTGTCTTTGACTTCCATAATGTTTACACTAGACTCGTCCTGAAGAGTATGAACAAGGATTTGGGAACCCAAATTTAAACATCCCTGCTTTTTCAAGTCTTAGACTATATCCTGCCCTTAATTCATTTTTTTTCCTTGCTTGCAGAGGTGGTGTGAAAACCTTATGGCATGTCTACACTATACAATGCAGAAATCCCTGCACCAGCTGGTGAGAGTACCCAGCATAGCACCATGCTGAGCCATTAGCTTGAGTCCTGGGAGTAGTATAGATATATTAGCATGGCATTAAGCCCAGGCTAATGAGCTCAGGCTAGCTCTGCATTATACTGCTTTTATCCAGAGCTAGCTGTAGAGCCCCACACTGCAAAGAGTAGACTTGCTTTTGCACCACTGAATGTTATCTGCTCCATGTATCACAATCCTGCTCCTGCAGACCCACTGCTGCTGTTTGAATGACATTTCTTTGTCTGAATTCTAAACACTCCAGTATAGAAAAATGCCTGTTCCTAAAGTGAAACTTATTTATCTATCTACACATTGCAATCTACAAGTAAACAGAGCACCTGCATCTCACCACTTCTATTCTATAATGAATACACTACATGCTTAAATTCTGCCTGAAATAGAGATTTGAATGAATCCCAGTAATCTTCATTTAGCTCTTATGCTCTTAGGTTTGTGTGGAGAGGAAAGAATTCTGCACTTTAGTTTCATCACCGAGGTCATTGTTTCTTAAAACAAAACTTATATATTTTCTCTCTGTTGTCAGAAGCTCTTCTTTTGAATAGAAGGGAGTTGATCACTGACATATAAAAAATTTCACTGGCAAGAAAGGCTGACTGACAGCCATTACAATTAACAAGATGATTTCAATTGTTACGTACTTCTGTGTCATTGGCAACAGTGATTATTAGGGGGGCACGCACATATATGTACATTAACTGTATTTGTTACTTAGCAGTTATACCATGTCACGTCTCTTAAGAGACTTTTTTGTTCCCGCTTACCTATTCCAAATGACCAAACATGTCTTTTATCTGCCTGAAAGGATAAGTATCTTAGCAAGGGTTTGAGCACATGAATAGCTAAGCAAAGCTCCTGACACAGCAGAAAGCATTTGCACACACCTAAAACAAAGTCTAAATGCTGAAATGGAAAGACGAGAATAGAAAACACTGAATGGAGCAAACTTGTAATTACCAACAGGAGCAACATGCTTTCCTTATCAATCCCCAGGCATGCTTATATTAAGCCATAAAGGGTTAGACAGTTCTGGAGGGATAGTCTTTCAGGGTTTTCTTGTTTAATGCTTTGGAGCTAAATCATGCTTTCCTTTCCCAGGGGTGCACAAGACAAAGAAAAGGCCAGATGGAGCCCTCCTCCCCTCCCTACCATACCTGGGCAGGGGCCAGCCTCAGTGCAGCGCCCAGGGGAGTGTGCGAGCACTGACAGCCCAGCCGGCGGCCCTGAGGAGTGCCCCCAGCCTGGCCGCGGGGCTCTTGTCAGCTCTCACTTGCCCACAGACAGGCACAGCTGCAGAAGCAAATGTTCCCTCTATTGTATGGCCATGCATCAGGGCACCTCCACCCTCACTGCAACACTTAATACATTCAAGGGCCACAATTCATTCTTTTTGAAGCACTGACATCTTTCTATACAGCCGCTATCTGGCTGCATATCTGGAGCCAGTCTTACCTCCAAGCACAAACACACAGCTATAGCAGAGCCCCCGGGGGTATGCCAAAGGAGGATGATATGCCTGAGCTCCCAGAGCAGCAATGGCTGCTGCCTGCCATGCCACCCAGGGATGGGGTTGCAGGTTCCCAGCAAGACACTTCAGAAGGTGCAGCCAGCAGCTGGAAGGACTTCAGAGGAATATCCTGTGACAGAGGGACAGCACTTGCAAGGGAAACACGAAACAAGCTTCCAGGGCTGCAAAACATCTCCCTGGAGCCTTAATAAACAAAGCAATTTAAGCCAGCAGGGCTTTATTCTTATCTGTGAAGCAGCTGCACAAGCGGCAGCACGCTGCAGGGCTGACAGAAGAAACAGGGATTCAGCATGATAAACCGATGGCGCAACCGCACACTTCTCCATCACAGCTTTAGTCCAGTGTCAAAGGTGCACTGTAAAGTTCACTGGCTCCCAGAGTTACCCTGCACTCATAATCATAATGGAGCACATGTGAGGGAACATATGCAGAAGAAAACAACACAGGTAACAGAATTAAATCATATTAATGAGGAGACCACCCAGAAGCACAGCAACAAGAACTGCCCTTGGCAGGAGTGTACAAAACATGCCACTGCCCAGACCAGACAGGAACAGCAGTCATTATAGCTACATCACATGCCACTTTAAGGAGATACATATGCTTCTCACACACAGCCAGCCAGACCCACTGCACGCTGCACTGAGATCTGAGAACTCATGAGGCCCTTCAGGACTGCTAGAGTCAGTGTGATCTAAGTAAAAATGTGATCAGCACTCAGCATGAGAAAGCTTTCTTACACCAATCAGCTGCAGCTTAAGGAGAAACCAATATATGCAGAAAAACTAATGAAAAAGCTAGAAAGGGCTTCAATATTTTATGTCATAAGATTATATTTTTTAATTTTGTTTTTTCTTCATGGCACTTAACAAAGACATTGCTTTAAGCCAAAAAGAATCTCAGAGTCAGTGCTGACTGTAAGAGAATAGAGACACCCTCATTTTAGCGTTGATTTCACTAACCATGTTATTCTCAGCGCAGTAAAATGCTGAGGCCAAGTTACTCGGTGCAACCAGTCTATTCTATTGCAGAAGAGGTTACAGCTACTCTCCAGGTTCTCTCCCTTTCTCAGGGGAGTACTCTAGCAGTACTATATTTTACACCTAAAACAGAGCAGGGCTAATGCTTACTTTTCCTCATGTGAAACAATACTATAACAGCTACTGCAGTGTTCTCCAGCAAGAACCAGTACCTCACATCACAGCTATAAAATTCACACCTATTCCTCCTGAGCCACAGCACTGGCAGTCTGGAGGGCAGTTGCCCCAGGTCTTGAATACAGACCCTAGTTTACTCTGTCTAACCTCTCGTATCTCTAGAGAGAATGGGGATGTTCCACAGGCCCTTTCAAAGACAGTTAAACCAAATGGACAAAACACATTGCAGGAGAACCTGGGAGGGAGCCATAGATCTCCAGAAGACTAGCATACAAAAAGGACAAAATTCTGACCACACAAACTTCACTGAGAAGGGCTTTGTCCATTGCTGTATTTGTTAAAATTCGAAATAAATCTGTTTCCTCACTGTTGGCGGCATCATCACCATTTCCTGTCCCAGTTCCCAAAGGCCCTTAATAGCAGAGGTATTTCACAGGCAAACATTTCTTTTTTTAAAAGGCAGAGCTCATCTTATTTTAGAACCCAGCATCTATGCCAAGACTTCACACTGTGCTGAATGCATTACAACATCAACCAAAAGTGCAAAATACATTTTAAAAATGGTCAGGCAATACACTGAATAGTTGTGGTTCCTGAACACTTGCCAGTTTTAGTTAGAAGGGGGCTTTTTTCCCCTTGTGTAACTTATAGGCAAACTGAAAAAGATATGTGTAAAGTGTTCTTGCAATCTACTACACTAAAGCATGTAGATTTGCAAATGCTTTTATTCACTGAAGCACACCACATATGGAAATAGTCTTATATTTCCCTAACCCATAATGTGCTGTTACTCCCTTTCAACATGATATACTATATAAAGAAGTTATCTTTGACAGTTCCAAATACTGAAGTCTAAAATAAAAGAATCTAGTTATTTGGGGAAGGAGGATGCTGTGACAACCAGGGTAAAAGATACTAATCTTTTATTAATTTTAAAACCAGGATAAACTACTTCCCCCTCCTCTCCCAAAAAAAAAAAAAAAATAAAAAAAAATAAAAAAAAAATAGTAATCACAGTGAGCAAAAATCTTGCCTGGGATGAGTCAGAATAATGAGTGGCTTGATTGCCAGAATTACCTGCAAGTACTGATTTGCAGACAGTACTGCAAGCACCATGCAGACAGAGGATTCAAGAATCAGATCCAGTTCTCACAAGAAATCATGATCTGAACCTTTCACGAATCTCACTGTAATCCTGACTTGAATTTGAAAATAGGTTGGGACAATTTTTTTTCCCATTACATTTTAGTTTTGGGCACTTCTGGTGAAAAAGAGCAAAGAGAAAAGCCAGCAAACCAGCAGGCAGCCTTTGTGAATGAGACTGAAACAGGATCAGGGTTCTCCCTAAGGAGAGAAAAATAGCTGCAGATGAGTCAAGAAATCTAGACGAAAGCGGGAGGCAGTTTAAAAGATTTTTAAAAGATTTTTAAAAGCCCAGCAGCAAGTACTATTGGAACCCTGATTTCATTGAGCAGATCAAAGATGACTGATCAGAGGGTGTGAAACTAGAGCTAGTTGGTCATTATCTGACAAAGTTGTTTTTCAGAAGAAAATGTCAATTAGTTGAAATCAAAGCTTTTGGCAGGAATATGAACACTGACTTTGGAACCTTTTCTTGGGTACAAGATGGCATTTTTGATCAGAGAAATCACACCACAAGAGCAGCCTACAACCCCACCACTAGGTCAGTGCCTTGGAATAGCATGTAAATCCCTACACCAGAGGTGAGGAAATTCCCAAGCTAACAGTGACTGTTGATGGTGAGTCTCCCTGATTTCAGATAGCGGCCTGTGGATGCACCAGCCCAGAAGAGCTTCATTCTTGCAAACCTGCACCCATCTAATAAACACAACTGTCCTTCTAATCTATCTCTATCATTTTCACAAAATCAACTCCCACAAACCCTGTCTAGTATCCCTGCATCTACCTTCCAGCAGGAACTACCTGGGCTGTCTGGACCTCAAATCACTTGCATTCTCACGGCTGGGACATATGTCTAGAAAAACCCATACATCTTGATATCACTAATTGTTTTGTCTAAATTTTGTCATTTCAAGAATGTTATTAAAATGCAAATTATATTCATCTATTCTCTTATCCCCACAAAATTTATTAAAATTCATAGAAACAAAAGTTGTGAAGCTGTAAAAAATATTCTCATGACCAAAACAAGAAGACCGGAATAAGAATTTACTTCATTTCCTCATTCAACATTTTGTTCAAAGATATGTATTCATGTGAATGCTTTGCAAACACTCATTTTACTAACACTCTGTTCTCCAATGGAGAGATGCTCAATCTGAGCTCTACAAGTTAGAATACAGTCTTTGGTCATATCACAGATATATTTTTGTTTTCTCTGCATATTTTTATCTTGTGTCTGGTTACCAGTTTCTGTTTTATCTTGCATTCCAATTGTCCAGCCAGCTATACTAACAACCCTCATGAAGTTCCTCTAAGCAGAAGAGAGATATGGTTCATAGGAAAGCTGAGACTGCATGTAAGTTCAGTACCAAAAATGGCTCCCAGGTGCATGCAAACACCTCAGGAAAGATTTGGCTTGTGTACGGAGAATAAACTCAATAAATCTGCAGATTTCTATCCCTTCTTATTCAAAAATGCCTGGCTCCCATGATTCTTCAACAGCTAAAATTCCTGAGGATTCACATGCCTTAAGCTGACCCCAGGTCTTGGAACAATGGCTGCATTAGCCATTTTCTTAGGTATTGAACAAGTACAGCTACTAATTTTGATAACAGATAACTCCTGCAACTCAACATGCTGATTATTTAGTATATAAATTACAGTTTGACCATTAAACAGCTGTAAATTATGCCTCATGATAAAACTAAGTTTGGATCTTTCTCGAACAAGTATGATAAAACTTATAAGAAGTGAAAGCAGATGGGAAGTTTCATTGCAAAATTGCTGCAGAAACAAAAAAAAAAAGGAAAAAATTTATGGAGTAATTTTGCTGAAAATAAAATTCAGATGGAATGAGATAATGTGCAAATGATTTGGTGAAAAATACATCTCCAAATATGATTTAAGAGACATTTCAGTGCCATGGTTACACATTTGATTTCCAAAATCATGAAGCATTCCATTATTGTAATAGCTTTGATTGGCTGTGATTCTCTCAGCAAAACTACTACAGTATTGTTATAGTGATAAATTTTGCTGCAAGAAAGGGCTATTATATAAGAATGACTCAGTTATTTATAGACAGCTTTTATTTATTTAAGAGGTTATAATGAGAGAAGCTGGACTGGAAACAAAGAAAGAAAACTGGGGCTAATCAATATAATGCTCTCAAGTAGCCTAAGTTTTTCATATTTAAAATTGTTTCAGGGTTCCAGAAAAACACAGAAGGAATATGAAGTTTTTACTGGTTTCCCTTTTGTGTGTGTGTGTATGTGTGTGTGTTTTCACCTCATTATTATGACTATTCACAGATTGTTTTCTTCCTTCTTTTCTTCCTTCTCTCTCCTGTCCCCACTTCTCAGCCACCTGATAGTTTGGAAACGAAAATATATTTTCCTGTTATCTTTTTCTTTTTTTTTTCATTACTATTCACACAGGACAATTGCCCACAAGCAAACTATAAATATATCAATATTTAGCTAGCTAGCTACCCACCTATGGACATAGCTAAACATTACATAAGCGTGTGTCTAAGTCAAAACTGATGACAAAGGTCAGGAAATACCAAACAATCCCACCACAATAAGCCTCCACAAGAAAATCCAATAAACGCAATACTACATATGAAGTGCAATAAAGATTTAATGCAGAGACTTGTTTTCATTTAAATTTCACAAGTGTTGTGGGAAATACCTTCCATCACCACTCTTGAAACCTGAGAGCAAAACCACTACTTTGTGCTAGGAAGTTCAAGTGTAAATTTGTAAAATAAATCTTCTTTAGTCCTTTGGGGGTAAACTAGATTAGTAGACAAAAGCAGCAGAAGTAAAAATACAGCTACAAACACATTTAGCAACAAATAACGGCAACAAACAGGAAGGTATGCAGTTGCAAGCAATAGTCTGGTAAAATTATACATTCTTTTCGTTTAGAATATTATTTCAACTGTTCAGAATTAAGAATCCATTAGTGAAGAAGTCAGTCGATTTGCGACAAGCCCAGAGAATAGGCTTCATTGTGTTAAGCTCCCTATCAATCTGCTTCGGTTGGTATTTTCTATTCACCAAGAATGTGCCTACCTTTACTATCTAAAGGGAGACTCTGTAGCTGGCCCAGTACAGCCCTAATGTAAGAAGTCAGGCATTAACCAAGCAACTATTAGTGCTCATCCTGAAGAGGCCGGAAAAGATAAAGGGAGAACATCCTCACAGCTTCTATTGTCTTCTCCAGATTGCCAAGCATGTTTTAAGACATGGCTGAGCATAAAAAGTGCAGCATACTTGGTGAAAGTCATAAACCTGTTCTACAGACCTGTCTCTAAACAAGTTTTCTTCTGAAAATTTCCTATTGTGTGGTGGCAGGTTAAGATGGCAACTGGTAAAAGATACTACCAGAGTGCAATTCAAAAGGTCCTCATCACAAGCCAGGACACACTGCCTCTGTGATAAACTGTCAGAAGCCTTCAGTGTACAAACTCCCACTACAGCCCTGAAAGTTAAGGAGTCCTGGGGAAGTCCCACTGATGCCTTTTTTCCAAGCTGCTGAGCTGTCACATTGTCTGTCACCAAATGGTCAGAGGCACAAGACCTTTGTTTAGCAACTCTGCCACTTTTCATAGGGCTCTCACTCCCAGACTGCGGCATGCTCAGGTTTGTGTAAGTCTGGGTACGCCTACACCTCCAGTACCAAACTTGCTGGACTGAACCCATCTGTTGTTGCCTCCTTCATTTTGTGGCTCTTTGGAGTCTGGACAGACAGCTTGCAGTACCTCTGAAAAGATGGTGTAGGCAAAACCACAATCTGCAGAGCCTGGACCAGATTTATAGTGCCATCACCAGATTTATAGTGCCATTACCATATGCCTCCAGTCAGAGCACACAGCATGTGTATCAAGATCAAGAAAGAGTTCTCTCATTAGACATTTCCAGGCACATCTTAGGTCATTTGGATATGTTTTTATGGCTCTTAACCTTTATTATGGCTAGACTGCTGGTAACAAAGCCCTTGCGTTCACAAGTGGATGAGTGTGGAAGCTGTTCCACTAACGTATCTGCACAGATACTCCTAACTACCTTAATAACAAGATATTATCATTTTTCATCCCACAGAAGGCTTGAATTAGTGGATACGCATTCCACCAAGTAGTCACCAACCTACTTGGCTTAAGTAGTTACTTAGAACTCCTCACTGAATATCTCATACTCCTTTTTCATACAAAGCTAACTCAGCATCCCTCTCAATACCACGCTCAGCATGGCAATATTGTGGTACCCTGAAGGATGACGATCTGCACCGGAGGCTTTGGGAGTAAGCTTGTAAGATGATTCAGAATATGAGTAATTCCAAAAGAGCCTCTAGATTCATTCCCATCTGCCCTACTCCCACACCACACTCAATGTGTTTCTTCCCACTCACTAATAACAGCTCTTGCCTCCTACATGCTATCAACACCTGACTGTCTTTTCTTACTGCAAAACAGTAACCTTTTATAATGCATTCAAAGCACAATTTTGTCTGACACTTTTTTTTTTTTTAGCTAATTCTGCTAAGGTTTTTTTTTTTTTTTTTTTTTTCCTGTTCGAGCTGTTTCATTTGTAGGAGCAAGTAGGCCTGAATGTCTCATGCCACATCTGCTATCATCCCTGTGAGGGTGGTGAGACACTGGAACAGGTTGTCCAAAGAAGCGGTGAATGCTCCATCCTGGCAGTGTTCAAGGCCAGGTTGGACAGATCCGTGGGCCGCAAGGTCTAGAGTGTGCTGTCACTGCCCATGGCTGGAGGGTTGGAACCAGATGATCTTAAGGTCTTTTCCAACTCTAACCATTCTATGATTCTATGATCCATTATTCACTATACAATGCCAAAGCCTGCTAAAGGTTACACTTCACAGAAAGGGATTGCCTTTTTTCACATATACCGAACCTGATGAGGAAACCATGAGGTACCATGAGAGATACCTCTCCATTTGTCCCTTCAGTACCTATTTGATATCCTGTGGCAAGCAAAAAGTTGAGAATCAATTCATACATGGACAATTCTACCTACCTTCAGCCTTGCAATCAAAATCCACAGATGTCAGGCAGTGCTTCCCTTCCTCTCCCTCCCCCCCTTCCCCCACCTTGAAATGCTTCCATCTTTTTCTCTTACACTTATGTCTTTATAGTCCTTATAGCTACCTTATAGCCCAACAAACCAGGTTTGAATGAAAAAAATAAGACTGAAAGAACCTAGCTAACACTCTCCCTGACCATGTGTGATAAAAATGTAGAGCATGTTTCCCTTCTCAAGTCACATCGTCATGGAGATCGCAACTCCTCACAAGCCACAAAGCAATCTAGCCAGAACATTTCAATGCTGTTTTAGGACCACAATGAATCAGAAAGTTCTGCCAACAATAAGTTTTTACCAAAAAAAGAAAACAAAACAAAAAAAAAACAAACAACAAAACAAAACAAAACAAAAAAACAAAAAAAAACAAAAAAAACAAAAAAAACAAAAAAAACAAAAAAAAAAAACACCACGAAATGAAACCTAGTGAGCCTATTTCCACACAGGAAAACTCTATATCTCTATTTTTAAAGTCTTCACTTTTCCTACCTAATGATTAAACTTAGCAAGGAAAAAATCAAGGAAGATAAAGAAGCTAGGTCTGAAAAATTTCTGTGTATGGAAAAAAAAGTTTCAAAAAGCTCCATGCTGACTAACACTGTCACGCTAGAAAAAAAATGAGAAATACAGGCCAGGATGAACTCTAACCTTAATGTTACTGCAACTTTATCCACATATTTTACTATGGTTTCCTAAAGAAATGAGGCTCACACAGACACATCAAGCCAGATTGTCTCTCTGATTATAAATTCCCTCTCCTCCAGTAACTTCTGAAGCCATTGGCCAATTTTAACCAACTCTGACAGAAAAGCAGAGGTCTGAGGAATAAAAACCTCCTGCTTCTAACAGGCAGATAAGCAGAGCAAGGCCTTTCCTTGCACTGCCACTAGAAAGAAGGCATGTCCCGGAAGATCAGGAGCAGTTTTCTGTTAACCGTTTCACAGAGTTCTGACAGAGGGTGAATAGACACAATGTTGGCAAACAGAGTAGCTGTGACAGGCACTCTTATTACATTACACATTGACTAGCTCCCTTCAATTAGAGGCAGACTAAAGCAAGGGGTGGGAGAAAGGGAGACACCCAGTCTGCTAAGTCCAGCAAAAAGCAGCCACCAGTTTCAGCCAGCTGAGGACAATGGGCCCTCAGTAATAAAGCAAACAACTCCAAGCACTTTCCAAGGCAAGTCAGAGCTGTGGAGTGACAATCTTGCATCAGTCTTCTCAAAAGCTGCCTTCATTTGTGCCCAAGCTATTCTGCAGCACAAACTCAGCAAGTGCACTTCCTGAGCATGACATCTGTGCTTGCAGGAGAGGGAAGCCAGCACTCAGATGTACATAGGTGTTCATGTTGTAAAGCATGTTTCCAGGAAGCTGAGTGTACAAAAAAGAAGCGTTCTTTGTGGACTCTTTTGAGAGCTTAGAGTCACATTAACAGCTGCACAATGAGGGGAGAGTAAGCAAGAAGATCAGACAGGTCAATTAGATGCAGAAGTAAGTGGAAAATATCAGCTCCAAATTTTCTGTAAAACCTAGGTTCTGAAAGAGCACAGTACTTCACTAGTCCCCTTATTTATTTGGAATTATGCAGGTCTTCCACAACCAAGATTTTCCAGCCTATGATCTTTCTTATGAGCCAGTTGCTTCCTGCTTGGTTAAAGAGGTTCATTATTATAAATTCCATTTGTTTCCAGCCATGGTCAGCTGATCTTATCCCTGCAGAGTTCTATCAGGTACAGGAATTAATAGGCTTTACACTCCTGTACACAGGGGAGAAAAATACAGAGAGAATGAGCATCTTCCATCCGCAGCTTCTTCCCACACTCATACAGCCGTGAGGGACAGCCCAGGGCATCCAACCCCTTTCCTGGGCTCAAGGCCTCCGCAGGGTGCTCCGGCCCAGCCCTCAGCCGTCCAGCGCGGCGGGGCCGGGGCACGGGGCTGAGCGTTGGCCAGGGTGCTGAACCGCGCCGGGCAGCTGGCGGCGGCGGCCCCCAGACTCTGATGAGAGGAGCAGCAGGCTCCCCCAGCATGACTTCATCTTCTCCTGATTTGTAATTCCCCACTGCTACTGCAGGATTTCCAAGGGATTCTTTTTACACTTGAGCCTTCTCGGGGGTGGCAGAGAAGGAAGTATTCCACCTTCTCATCCCACTACCCCAGCAGGGCATGCATCAACTAACACACCCACCACAGTCAATCTATGAACACAGCAGGACTGACTATTAAGCTACAAATCATTATGATGTTTCTTAAGCGGATCTTTGGTCTCAACCAAATTAAAAGCTCTTGGTGCTAGACACTGTACCAAAACAGAATGAGAATGTCCCTCATACCACAGTATGTCAATGTTGGACAAGAACATTCCTTGAAACTCTTCAACCCCAGTAGGTCCTCATGTAGAAGCTGGGTCTGGACTAAACATTCCATTCAAGATACTTCTGCAAAGGCCACGACTGTTACATAGCTAAGTCCAAGCCACATAGTTTAGTAGGCTCATCACAGCAGCATGAAGCTCTACAAAGGCTGCAAAACACTAACAACCTGACTGTTAAATAAATTTTATTGGGATGACCTCCAAAGTCTGGTGGAAAGATTGCTTGCACTACTTGAGTTACCTAGCATTTAGGAAACTCTGATATTTCCACAGCATGTTGCAATCACACATGTAATTTCTCCCTTGCTTGCAAGAAAAAGTTGCAGAACAGGCCAGCAATCAGGCCACAAATTTTATTTATTTAATTCAAAGAAACAAAGCTGGATGATTGAAAGTATGTGCTGAAGTAGTAACCAATACAAACAGTTGTGCATGCACTTCTTCCTCATTATATTGTAATTTCTTGCTCATTTATATGCTGCTTTTGAGTGGCCTCACACTGGTTATTTAGAAAATTCCTTTCTCACTGATTTGCACCTTCATTTACCACCCCTCTGTTTCTGCATCTTCCTGCTACACCATCCAGATGTCTCTCTTATCCCTGAGATATAGCACTGCTCCTTTTGTATTCCACAGTACCCAAGCCCTGGGTTTCCCTCTCCCACTAACTACACGAGACACAGGAAAGCTCCTTTGAGATTATGTACCTTTTGACTTTTGCTACCATATGAAGGACAATATTCCTTCACCCACAACTTAATCTAACTAAAATACCCCTGTTCACTTTGTTCACTCGGGACACTGGCTAACCCCTTTTTGGGCTCTCATATGTCAGACAAGCTTTTGTACTCACTTTCCCTGTGGCCACTTATATCCAGAATTTGACATCAGTCAAAATTATGCAAGTCACTTAAGTTTTGTAAAGAAAGCAAAAAATATCACCAACGCTTCAGCACAGCTTCCAGTGACAAGGCACAATATTATTGCAACCTGAGAAGAGTGGGAAAAGCTCCTTGTCGGCAGTACAGAGGTGGGGAACAGCATCTCCCCTGGGCAAAGGCCTCTACACCTCTGACACATTCCCCCTGAGAAGAATGTGTTATAAACTGTGATTTCAGAATTGACACATCCCACCCTTTGCTGGCCATCTCATTTCAATGTCACACTATCTACATGCCAGAAAGTGGGGTTGAAAGTACCCTTTGACCACTGAGAACTGCTATGCCACACGGACTTTACACCAACGCAGACCTTGATAGAAGCAACTACTCAAATTGAAGATAGCACCTCCAGAGATAATACGGAAGAAAGGCTACAGGAACAGTAGTGCGTAGTTTCTGGTTCTATGATGAACAAACAAGTCTGAGCAGCTGGTTTTTGAAGAGATCTACATACAGTCTTTTCCAAATGCTTTCTTAGCCTTCAAGCAGACAGACTCTATAGTTGTTGAGTAAAACCCCTGAAAACTTCTAGCCACGATCTCTTACCCTTACAAAATAATAGAACATCAGAGCATTGCACAGTGTCTGTGTTTTCATAAACACAGATGTACAGCTGATTTACAAAATGTCAAATTAAGCTCCTTTGGGATTTCTTTGATTTTAAATGACAGAATTTCCTTTGCAAATAACTCTATAAGGCTTCCAGAGCTTAGAAATGGCAATTCTAACAGTTTTTTCTCCCTCCAAGATAGTCTCTCTTCAGATCATCAGGAGGATTGTTACTCACTTCTGGAGAATGTTATCTTTTTGGTCCTGTTTTGGTCCTCTGGACAAGGCTCAATCTCCTATGCTGTAAGAAACGATTCAAGCCCCTGAACGTGTTACAAGGCAGACAGGTATTTCTGAAACTGTACAGAAAATTCTTCCATCTTGTACATATTTCCCTATGCAAACACTCATTTAACTTACTAAAGTTTAGAGATAATCACTACAATTCTCTTTAAAGACATAATTTCAATTTCCATTTAAAACCACTTTATTAGCTTACCATTTAAGACATACTCAGCTGAAGCATCACATAAAATTGTGAGTGTAGATGCTATTCTCTTCTAAAAATTGACAAATAACACTGATTTATAAAACTGATACATCAAAAAAAGAGTGGAAGTTAGCAGTTTCAAAGTCTTTTTTGGCATGCTTTCTTAGTGGCAAAATTTGTTTTATTCTGAAAACTAACAAATGTCAAGTATTTAGTCTTGGAAACAGTAGTTTCTGTTTTTAATTTTCACTCATTTTGCATGTATAAAAGATCTGTTATATAGTATTTCAAAACATTAACAATATCTCTTTTACAAATACTACTGCACAAGAAAATCAACTTTTCCTCTGAATTGCATTCACAGAAGTTGTGCAAACCTAGTAGGAAACCTACTTCAGTATCTGAACCTGAGTGGCTCTTCCAACATTTCCTAGGAGACCAAGAGTTGGTACAACAGAACTAGAAGGCTATTATTTTTCAGAAGATATTCAAATATAAAAGACCTAATATGCTGTAACTGCACTAGGTCTGAAGGATTCAAAGAATAGATAAGCAAGTGAGAAGCAAGCAAAGGCAACTGATTCCTATCAGCTGAAGAAAAAGGCCAATTACAACATACAGTATTCATTGGACTAGTCACAGATCTGTTCAGATGAAACAAAACAGCATCACAGGAAAAAGCATTTTCCAAGTGAATTTTAAGACATACAGAAGCCAATGATATGTGGCAACAATAAAAGCCTCCAAAACTCCAGGAGAAGCTTCTGCTGATTATACTAACAAGGAGATAATTTAAAATGTGAGAACAGCAGACAAATTATTTATCCAAGATCTTTTAACTCCGTACCATAAGCAGTAGGAACTCTAATCAGGAGATGCATTAGCTCCAGCAAAGAATTTATTAGTGTCTTACATCTGAAGCCTCAATTTAGAGGATTGCTCTGTTTGGCAACAAGTAGAGTCATGAATGCAATAAAGTTCAGAACTTTACAGAAAAATCAATTTACAAAATCACAACAACAAAATCTACTATGTGGTTTAGAAAATAGCTAAACACCTCTGCTACAAGGATGTGATAAAGAGCAAGGTATCAAATTGGGCCTATGAAGACTGCCAAAGTAGGAATAAAACAGTTCAAGTCTCCCTTAACCCGCATCTCTTTTAAACATAATCTGAGGCATCTCTTAACATTTGCAGTGGGTATGAGGCAAGGATTACAAACAACAACAAAACTTGGCCTTGTAGTGAACCTTCTTAGAAAACACGGGTCCTTTTTTTCCCTGAAAAGCATCATGATAGCTTAGTCTCTATTCTTCTAATTTCCTGTTTTCCAAAGCTAAAACAAGAAAGAGAAGCCCCAACCTGTCCATGAAGACTGGGTATTTAAAATTAATAAATGTTCTAAGACCTAGGTTTTGGTTGAAAAAAACAACTTTGACAGGAAGTGCTTAATCCCCTCATAATAATACCATGGCACTCAATTTCACTCAGAGCTACAGTTGTGCAAAACCTCAGGAAAACCTGAACCAATTACACTCAGTGGAAACACTCAGTGAGAGTCCCAAAGCCTGGAGAGCCTAAAGCTGCTGCATATGCTGTATGAGCAAAAACCACAGATTAATTTGCTTTTTAATGTTGAGGCTACATACACACTTTGCCATGTGAGGGGATCAGCTGAACTGGAGTAAACATGCATTCATTCCAGGAAGACAGGATGAATGGCCTAGCCTTTAGAGCATGTCAATCTGCAGCATGGTAATGTAATGCTCCCTTGTCACTGAAATTGTTCTCTAATAAATGCTCAACACAAGTGTCGATAACACCACCTACATCCCAAATAAGCTTAGTCAGAACTGTTGGAATAGCTGTCCATAAGGCAGGACAAAACCACCCCCAGCAGCAGCAGATGGAACTTCTCTGAAATGGTGGCAAGTGTATCTTACACAGCAGTTACAGAACTGATCATCTCAAGGATTATACATTTGCTCGCACAAATCCTACCATAAACATCTGAATGGGTTGTAAAGATATAAGGCAAACTAGATAATTTCATTTCAATCATGCCACTCTTCCTCTGTCTAATTTTGGCTCCTTTCTCTCAAATTTGCCAAATTCAGGCATTTTCTAAAAACTGTAGAATAAAAGCAAGTCATTTGGTAAAAAGCATGTTCTTCAAATCCCAATCTCAGTGTTTGAAACTATACAATCCTAAGGCTTTGATCCTACAAAGGACTCCATGCTGTACAGTTCAAGAATTTTACTGCTTCTTAAGGAGTCCTTAAAAATGTCTTCGTTATTTAAAATACCTTTCCTCATATTCCAGTTTCTTTACCATGCTCCTGCTGTCTCTACATTTCAATAGAAAACTGCTCTCTGTATTTCTTTGCCAGTGGTGTGGAACCCATAACAATTCGCAGTTTCTGCTTGTTTCTGCTGTGCCTCATTTTTTTTCTCCCCTGACAGTTCCCGCTTACAACATAGGTACCTTTAGTCCAATGCTTGAATCAGTTACTCAAAAATAAATTAAGCACTATTTTTTAATGGGCATTCATTTGAGGAAAAAAATAAATGTATTCTCATGTTTTATTTGATGCAAAGCAAGAGTATTTTAATAAATAATTAATTTTAGCAAAACACAAAGTTTATTGGCCTAACACTTTTAGAAACACAAACAAAATGAGATAGGATGTATGCACACACGTATGTACTCAGCTATATTGTATTTTCAGAACCTCATTATTCCAATATTCCTTATCATCTCTGATATATGGAAGTTTCTGCCTGCACCAGTATAAATGAGAGATTTCTTGCTAATGTATCTCTCAGTAAATTAGGTAAGGAAAAGCAGAAAAGAGCATATCGTATACTCATCACTCTAATTTGGTCAGTTATGCAATTATAAGTAACACCAAAAAATAACTTTGAAAAATTATCTTCTGCGGTTCTGTTTCTTTTTAATTTACCCTGAAAAAACCCAGGACTTACGGACACAGAATTGCAGGAATGCGTCTATATCAGGTATATATATTTGGGCAAATCCTGTAAGTCTTCTATGCAGATATTCCTACCTGGGATCCTTGAAACCCACAAGTTACATAAGCACTTTATAGCATTTAAAAATCATAATGATAAATTCATTATTTGTGGAAGTATACATCAGCCCCTGGGCACCACCTGTATTCTGATATTGGGCAACAAGATAAGTAGGGTCCACAGGCAGAAAAAGCATGCAAAGAAGATCATCAGTGAACATGGACCTGGAAACAGGCTCTGCAAACTGAACATGGCACTCCAAAATCCTCAAGATGTCGCTGGGCCAGGAAGAACATGCAGTCTCCTTCCTACCCCCAAAACATAAAATGCATCACTAGACTCATTCCTAGTATTTATTTGGTCAACAAGCTCAATGAGAGGAGAATTAAGTCCCTGTCGAAAATGCAGACTTGCTATAGAAACTCTATAAAAAGTAAATTTAAAAAAAAAAAAAAAAGAAGACAAAGAAACTCAGTAAAAATCAAATGTTTCTTTCCTCTGATCCTGTCTTCCTTATTACTTCAGTGTTGGATGTAGAAGAGTAAATAAATTTCATTTTATATCTGTGACACAATTCCCAGCTGTGGTTTCCTCAAGTCCTTCCAAAGCAGCTTTTTGGCAATTTAAACTGATTTGGCACCATCACAGTCACAGAAAATATATTTTATTCCTGAAAGGATTATTCAAAGTTTAACTGACTGTAAGAGTGCCACATCTGCTGAGACTCTTAGAAATTGAACCCTGAGAGAAAAGATTCTCTATTGCCTGATGTACACCCCTCACACACATTACGGAAATCTCCTCCAGCATCCCCAGTTTGGAAACTGTCAGCTATTATTCTTTCCTTCCACCCTACAAAGCAATTATCTTGGTGAGAGAGGGAACTGGAAACCAATAGCTTGCCCAGGTCACTTAATGAAATGACAGAGAAGGTGTGAAATTTCTGCAGCGCCTGTGGAGCATAGGCTTTGCAAAACCCAAAGATACAGAGATAGGTATTGTGGCAGTTTTCATGGCTGGGACACTTGATCATGGGAACCATACAGAAACTCCAGTTTTAAGTCTCACTTAAGCTCAAGAACCATAATTCAGCTCTGAGTCTGGATCCCCATACACTGAACCCAAATCACTGCTATAGGGTGAAATCCATCAAAATCCTCAAACAGCTTTTCCATTGAGACTGTGACACAAAAGTGTTTCCATTTCAGTATCTCCTGAATAAGCAAAGTGCGCCTCCAGCATTTCCCACATATTTACCAGCTGAAGGGAGAAATCCTCAACCCCATCCTGAATTTATCATCACAACACCTGCTCTCTGTCAAAGCTCACTGAGGACTCCAAACAAACCATCGTCAATGGGCCTCCAACCACTTTGCAATTTTGTGTTGCTTTTCAGCATGCAGCGCATACCCCAAACAATCTAACCCACAACCAGATGGTCAATTCACAGGGGAAGACTCCCACAGACTTTAAAAACAAACAAACAAACAAACAAATACATCAGAATTACCAGTATGTAGTATCTGGTTGTGCTGCAGCATTTAGGCCAGGACCTTAAAAAATAGCCTGAGAACACATTCACAAGGTAGGAACCCGTTCCCAACCTAGAGTTCATTTCTGGCAACAGGTTGAGTGGGGAGCAGAGCAGGGGGATAATTCTAAAAAGCATTTCCTTCCCCCCCACTGCACAAATGCATTATTCATAAAAGCTGGGGATTTTTTTTATTACCTGGGGATTTTGGTTTTATTATGTTCAAAGGATTGTTTCAGTGAGCACTCACTCCCCTGCAGGCAAATATGCATGGTTTTTTTACACTGCAGTATAAATTACAGTGAATATCTAATACCGGCAAAACCTCAACAAAATCAAATAGCCAAAAACATTAGGGACAAATTGCCCTTGCACAATTTATTCCATTGTTTAGTAGAACTCCACAGAGAATCTGAGGCCCCTAGTATACTGAATCTGAATTGATTTATTCTTACTCTCACAGTGAAAGTCCATAAACTACCTCTTTGCATAAGTTATGCCTACCTTAAGAAAAAAACCAAAACACAAAACTAACAGGCTACATAAATGGCTATTTTTCCTTGACTCCTGAACAGAATGACTTCTACAAAGAGGTGAGGGCATTATGATATATGTAGTTATTCTTATAAATCTGATTAGTGAAGACAAGGAATAACCACAGTTTAAAACACAGGGAGAGAAAACAATGCTTGTTTTATACTCTCAACAGAACGTATTTCTGAAGCTACCTCTGCTTGTTGTAATCACATTTCCAGTCTGAATCACAAATACTCCAGTAATCTATCTTGTTCTGAACAGCCAAAATATTTATTTTTATTTGACCTCCTACTAGGTGCATTCATGGGAAAACAAATGGATTCTACTTGGGGCATGTCCATTTGTGCCTGTATTCCAGAAACCTGAAACCAGGCCAGCATTCTTCTGATTGAATAAAGCTGAGTTGTCTGGGTTAAATCTGTTGTAAATATGCCTCGCTTATATAGTGAAATAGTTTCTTGTTAAGTAAGACAGAGATTTACTGTAGGCAAGATACAGACTTCAAATGCATCAGCATGGAAGGAAAGGATAGAAATGTATTAATTCTTCAAGAAACACCGGATAAAAGTACTGAATACCTTAGCAGGAAGCCCTTTTTCTATGAATAATCATGGTCTTGAGTCAACAGACTTTGCCTACTTAAGCTAACTCTTGCATCAGAATCCAATTCTAGTAAAGCCTACAGAAAACAGGTTTGGCACACTTTAATATTTTGGTATTGATCTAATTTAGCTCTGGTTTCAATTACAACAGGGAGCATTTTATCAAGAGATAGACTTTGTTGGACTCTAAATTGCTTTTTTCCTTATTGTCTCTGATCTCATTACCTTATTTCTGCCACTCTTCTAGCTGCAGTTTTAGAGATTTCACCCATTTCCTTATGAACTTTACAAAAAAGAAATCAAATCCAGCTTCTCTAAGTAAAAAGGAATGAACTCAATACACTTAAAAACTGGGCTGGGGTTTCTGTAGCAACCATTCCACAGTGATGAAACTGAATTTGACATCAAAGAACAAATGTATCAAGTCATCCTGACAACTGAAATACTTGCTCTAAGAAGAACGCATACATGTATCTGGAACAAAGGCAGATTATCCTAAGTAAAATGAGCATTTTATTTAGTAATATATGTATACCATATCATTCTACTTGAGGCATCTTTTCTGCCATCAATGTGCATAACTGCCACAAAAATTAGCTGAATTTACCCACAGAAACTGAGAGGAGAATGGACCTCTTTATTTAGTTTTCAGATGTACAGAAGAATTATCTCATTTCCCATTTAATAATATACAGAAGATATATGGAAGTAATTTTCTTTCTTCCTGCTGAATTTGGCTTTAAACTCTGCAGCTTTACTTCTTACATTCATTGAAGCGAATGTCATCTCTACAACCCAGAATAGTTACATATATTTATAAACTGTATCTAAGAAATTACCCCTGATTAACAATATGCACCTTTCAGCTACAAAAGCCAAAAAGCCTGATAACAAGAAGATTTTGCTGCATCATGCTCTCCCAAAGTACAAACCCCATATGTTGATAATCTAGAATGTTTGCTGAATTAAAGGGGGATTATGAAATTATATCAGTGATTAGAATCACACAGTGCTGAAGGCAGATAGCTGAAGTGCTGAAATTTCTAAAAAGGAAGCTGTCAAATAGCAGGAAGCAATTTGCAATGATCCATAGCTTTGTGAATAGAATCACAAACCTAGTGCTCTGTTAAGCTCCAAGAAGTGATAAAAGTTGAATTCAGGGTTTGTAACTCCAAAACAAAGTCCATTTCATGGGCTGCCACAACTTCTAGGAAAACGTAAGACTTCACAGAGATACAGGAATATTATAAACTCACTGTAACTGAAACACAGCTGCTTAGTGTTTCTTCAAATATGATAACGTGTGACACTCAGGGAAGACTGCTTTTTAAAACTCCTTGTAGGTATTCCTAGATGTGAGATACAACTGTACTGCCCAAAAGAGAAACATGCAGTGCATCCCCCTCAGGTCTGAACAGCAACAAGAACTGTGCAATTTTTTTGCTCAAGGTAGCATATACCTGCCACTTGCTTCTGAAGGGGGAGAAGAAAAATGCACCTGAAAATCACAGCATGTGCTCTTGGGACTATTTGGTGATGGCTTTTCCAGGTAAATTTTCAAGACCTGTCCCTGCCAGAATAGTCTTGAAACACAAAACAGTATAATTCAATTGTGGTCATCAAAGAAAAAAGCAACCAATACTTATTTTGCAGACACTGGGAACAGCCCAACTATTCATGTTAAAAGGCCAGATGAACTTGGGGTGTATGTCAAAAAAAAAAAAAAAAAAAACCAAACAAAAAAAACCCCAAACAAAAAAGCCAAAACATTTTGAACACATTCAGAAAGAATAAGTAAGAAATTATTTAGGCAGTAATATACCAAAGACCTTGCCGACTACACTGGGAAAATGGATGCTTTCCTGTATAATCAGTGCACCTGCTCTAAAGAGGTGCTTCTATTTGGTCCCTTCAACACAAATTTCTGTCATTAGATTTCAGGTGAGCATTAGACCAAAAGAAAAAGCTTATTCTATTCACAGTGGTCGCTTGTGTGCAACCCAATCCTAACAGGCTTCTAACAAGAGACATCACTCAATGATTCTAACTTACAGTTTTAGAGTTCCTGCCTCCTGAACAAGGAACCACTTTCAAATGTGATCCCTAAACTGAAGAACTCGAGCTGCAACAACAATGGAAGTGCCATGTCAGCACATGCAAAGCTTCACCCAACAAGCAGTTATTTCCCTAGAGCAAGATAGCAGGCACTAGCTACTACAGGGGGAGCTAGAAAAAGGCCAGAAAACATGCTTCAGCCAAGGTTTCTGAATCCAGTTTTTATATCAGCCCAGGCAAATGCTTCTTTCCTGGCTGTAGTGAATCAACATAGGCACCTCTCCCTTTAACATTAGCAGGGGCTGATGAACCCCCCTGGAGCCTGTCCTGGCCCACATGGCACTACCCACATCCCACTACCTTGGCATCAGGAACATGTCATAGCATGTTTGTGTCTAATTTGGCCCACAAGCTCAGATCTACAAGGAAGCTCAGAACAGACCTATCTCAGCTCATCCCAGAGTCTCGGATAAAAATCTCAGTGACTCCCCAGCAACATTCTCCTTAACAAACTCACACACTTTAAAACACAACTAATCTTGCTCACCTGAGGCTTTGAACTGCATGAACTCTGCCACCTGAGGTATTGATGCTCTTTGTGAAGCTTATTTTGAAAGGCATGGGTCTAGACAAGGCCCAAATGACCTGGGGGGAAAAAAAAAAAAAAACAAACCCACAAATGTGAGGTTGCTGTAATAAAAAATGCTCTGTAGAGTTCAGACACCAAAATGTTTAGTTAGCTTTACACAGGTGATCACAAAGCCCTCCAGTCCTCTGCCCCACACAATTCCCTCCTACCACTGATTATGCTTAACTAGCTACAGCTTTGGCTGGTAGCACTTTAACTGGCAGAGGCAGGATGACTGGGATGCAGACAATCCCCTTCTCTCTTAATCTAAAACATGAATGGCTGACTTGTTCAGGAGAAGAACTTCTGTTTCCAGCTAGAGTCAGCAGGCAAGAATACCAGAGGACATGTTTGGCCTACACTACAGTAGATGAAAACCATGTTGCTCCCAGCTTGCCTGTCTTTAAAAAGAGGTAGAACATGACACATCTCCTGAGCATCTTGAAGCATTCATGCGAACTGGCCAGCGGTCCCAACAGCAAGCAAAACAACAAGCTGTGGCCTGGTTCAATTCCTGGACCACCAGTTTCACCCCAGATGTGAAACATAAGGCTCTTAGATCCTGTCATCTGTCCAGGATTTGCTGACCTCACTTACCATTACCTTCATCAGCACAAGGCCACTAGGTGCTTTCCGTACATGGAGATTTGTCCTGTCACAGGTACACCAGGGGCTACACTCCAGCCAGGAAACAGGGCCATTAACAAGCATAAACATGGTCTTGATAGGGTTGTCCAAATTTACATATGGATGTCAAACCACTCTCCCTAAGTTGGTGGTGTTTTAACACTTCAGCAAGTCCTGGATACTAAAAGCCAGGATTCTACAGGGTCTCAGGCAGCCTCAGAGCTTCCCTGAGCTGTGAAGGGGTATTCCCAGCACCTGACTAGCTCCATTACAATTGGTGTAGTTGTACATGTACAAGGAGCAAGAGACTCGCCAAGTTTCCCTTGAGCTCACGTTTATTGCTGCCATGCCCCAAGTAATGCAAACGGCATGTAATTTGAGCATTTCTGTCCTTATTAGTTTATGTTCCACATGATTTCCTTTGCATAGCTGACATCTTGGGTAGCCTGAAGCCTGCATCGTATGCAGACTTAATACCCAAATAACTAACAGTGTGAGGTGAGGGGCTTTTTTATTTTAAAGCAATTTATTCAGCACTGTCTCTCACACAGACCCAGCTACGAGGTGCCTTGTAGCTCTGCAGTGTGTTCCTCCCCCCCCAGAGGAAAACCACACCACCGTCTTTATGGGGCTGCAGCTCTGTGTGCTGGGGCTGCCTGGCCCCTGTTATCTGGGCACTTTAAAAGCCACAGATCTTACGTCGAGAAATCCTTTTAAACTGCATGCTCCATAACCCCAACACCAAAATACAGCTGTGACATTTTCTTTCGTTTGCTGGGAGAAACCCGTAGTGCCTTGAAGGATGAGAGAAACAGCTTTCAAAACGCGGCTCCCTCAGAGCGTGGCCCCAGGCCCCAAGGCTGCCCACAGGCCAGGGAGGGTCCCCACTGCCAGGCTCTGCTTGCCAGAGGCACGCACGCCACCGGAACGGGAAAGCCCTCATTGCACTCAATTGTTTTCCTGAATGCCTTTATGAACAACAGCAAAAGGAAACATTACAGCCTGGCCAGTGGCCAGGGGCCTGCTCGGTGCTGCAGCGCAGAGCTCGGAGCAGCCAAGGCAAACACGCTCTCAGCACCGCCGTGATTTTCGCCTGTGCTTCAAATTAACCGCTGCCTTTCACAGAGGGCTTCCCAGACCCTGCTTCCAGACTAGGGGGGACGCTGCCCCTTTGCTTCTAACAAGGCTGGTTACTTACAGCACCTCTCTGCCCAGGCACCCCCTGCTGGGCCTCGGTGCTGGGCTGGCAGCGGGCCCCAGTGCCCCTTCATGTCATGCTTAAGGGTGGGCACGCAGAACACAGCCCGAGGGCAATAAGGCCACAGCAACCAGCCAGGGCAGGGGGCAGATGGGGGAAACTACTTGCCCCTCAGAACTGCCACAGTGCTTTCTGCTCAGTTATGCATTGTTTCACTTTGAACAAAAACCTCTCCACAGCCCTGGGCTGCCTCTGCCCCACTCCCAGGGAGTCTTTATGACTCCAGGGTGCTCCATCTGACCCCCAGAACAGCCATGTCCTGGTCACTGGCCAGCTACCCATGGGGCAAAGCCAGGCTAAGATTTCGCCTTTTAAGATGGGCATGGTGGGAGCACATGTGAAAGCAGTTAACTGTGCAGCTATTTGGTCACAGGAATTTACACGCTCAGCTGCTGAAGCAGGAGGTTGTATAGTTAACTGGAGATGTTTAATAGATATGCAGCAATGGGTGGTGGGGCTTTTAAGAGCAGCAATCTGTTTAGCACCAGACCAAGAAACACACAGCGAGTTCATATCCCTAAAGCCATTACCTTCAGAGCAAGGGCAATGACATGAAATCCAATACAGGGTGAAGGCAGGACCAACCATGCTCCACTCCCAAATCCAGTTATCGGTGGGACCAGGGTACCACACAGGACCACAGATGACACGCTGCTAGGAAATTGGTTCCTTCCATCACCATTTTCCAAGCTTCACAGGCAAAGTTTGGGAATCACCATTTTACAAGCATCAGTAACTTGCAAGAAATTTTCCAAGCTCTACTAGCAACATGTTTTGAATTTGAAAGAGGCTCTGTCACAGAAACAGCTCTTAAAAAAATAAAAATTAGGGGGATCGAGATAAAGTAAATATTGCTGACCTAGCATTCCATTCCTGGGGTGAAACACAGGCAAATTGGGCATTTCCTACAGCTCATTGTGTCTTTGGAGGGAGGGTGGATGGAGCAGTGGACTGGGGCTCAGGATACCTGGACTTCATTCCCAGATGTGTCACTTATGTGTTGAGTAACCTTGGGATATCACTGTAAAACAACACTGAAGTCTTCAAAATCTGTGAATGAGAAGTGCTGTGCTGGAACTAGGCTCTTTCTCCGTCTTCCCACAGCATTGACATGCGATCTTATACCACAGCTGGCATTTCTGTCACAGCTTGCTTACAGTCGTAATCCTGCAGAGTCCTCTGTGGAAAGGGCTTCTAATAGAGCAGTTCTGTTTTCAATAAATCAGTTCAAAAGAGGTATGTGGAGCAAGAAGAATACTTCTACCTGGATTTTTTATACAGTTAACATCCATTTTACAAATTAAAATCCACAGGACCAAGATAGTATTCCAATTTCAGATATATACTCTGTGGCATTGGCATTACTGTATTTCATTCACAACTGCAGCAACAGAAAAAAAAACCAAACCAGTAAGGCAGGTGATAACTAGATCTGTTCAATCAGACAAAAGTACCAGCCAGATTCAATTTCTGTAGACCACTAGGATCTTTATATCATTGAGCCCAGTATCCACATGGCTGTAACACCAGTTTTCCTTATTCTCAAGTAAAAGCTTCACAGAAACAAAACAAAACAAAATAAAAAAAGATAATATTTTAATCCTGCCATGTGTTATGGACACCTGTTTTCAAGTAAATCTTTAGTTGAAGCCAATGAATTGATGGGCCTTATACTGTAGGACTGAGACCTATATTTTAGGATCTTTAAGGGATACTTAACTGAGCTTTATCATCAGGAGATGAACAGTTTAACATCTGACTCTTCCAGGAGCCATATACATGATTTATCTGTCTGAAAGCTTGGAATCCCATCCAGCCTAGGAAACAGAGCCTTGTACACAGGACATTTATCTTAAGGTTTGTAAAGTGCTCATCACAAAGCTCCCAATTATTGAGCTTCAAAAAAGATCACAGCTAAACCTAAGAGTCACATATATCTAACCCAGCAATATCAAACATTTCATGACGTCTACCAGAGTGGAATAATCAAACTCTTTTGTGACAAAGCCTTTTTTCTCTTTCAAAACTAATTCCAGTTTTCCATAGGTTTAGAAAGTACTGTTCTGGCCATGGTAGATAAGTGGCCAAAACAGCAATGAGGGGCTATGTATACAAATATATTGCATTGTAGATAATTTTATCTGTTTGCTCAAAGTTATTTATTACCTGAGTACCTCTGGCATGTACAGACTTGATCTACCGAGGTCATTTGATGATTTTTTGTTGTGTCTGCAAGTTATCCACACATTGCAAAATCCTCAGGTGCATCATGAAAGACCATCTGATGAATGTCAGATACATGTCTTCAGCTGCAATTCCTTCACAATAAGAGAGGACAGGTGTATCATTCTCATTGTGTTGGCAAGTTAAATGAGCCTTTCATTTAAAAGCAAACTTTAGACTAGTATCACTTACAGAACACAAGTTCTGAAAAATATACATCCACTGGTAAAATCTGAAGTCATAATTACTCTTTATATAAACGTCTGTCCTGGTGGAATTTGAAGAAGTAAATGCAAAGTAGGTTACACACTGTAGGCAATAGAAACATGTCCAGTTCCTTGTTTTGGCACTGTAGAGAGCTTTGCCAAATAATATATTCACATGTATGAGACTGAGTACTTGAAACCTCTGAGATATACAGCCCCAACACTGGAAAAAGCACCAAAACCAAGGAACTTGCCTTCCAGAGCACATTCCCTAGATGGACTGCTCTGCTGAGTTCCCAAAATTTCCTGATGCAGGGCAGGCCATTATCAGTCAGCCTGAGATCTGAGGCTGCAAAAGGCATTGAGATCATGTTCCCAAGGCAGCCATATGCCAGATGCTAGATTATATTCTTCATCAAAGCTGCAGCAATTCAGCAAAAATGCATGTAATTCCAAATATTTCAGTCTCAAGAGAGCTGTGTTTGTAGACCTTGGCATTACTGGAACATTTTCAGACAGTTCCACTCCCATCAGCTCTGTTCATCCCAAATCTTGGGATGGTACTACACCTCTGACACACGGGTACACACAGGTTAAAGACAGCACATTGGAATGAGGCTACAGCTGAAAGCTAGTGGCATGAATGACAGAAGCAAATTATTAGATCAGACCTGGAAACAGCCATGATGTTCAACAGGTCCTGGCTGACACATTGTACTGAGAAGTGTTAACAGGCACTGACAGATGGAATGGAGGGAGAAGAGGGAACTAACAGACTCCCTAGCAAATTCACCCCTGGTGAGGCCATGAACAAATAACCAAGGCCATCCCTGTTCGTGGCATATCTAGAGACAAATAAAGTAAGACGTTATGAAAGAGGCTAAGATAGAAGTTTATGCTTTATTTGGAGAGCAGCTACTTATAAAAACAAAATAAATAGGCAAAGGGTCCTGGGGATCTGCTGATCGGCTCTTGACTACCAAAATATAAAGGAGCTGTGGATGTTTCCAGCTTGGATTAAGAACCATCTTCACTTTGAGACATCAGTGCTCAGCCCCAACACGGCATTTCAAGTCTCCCCTTGACTAACAGTATGAAAAGGAAGAGATACTGATGAGCACAGATGATTTTTTGTTTGTTTGTTTCACATTCCAATAATGGAGCAAATTCTGTAATCTTTACTCAGGTGGAAGCACAGGCTTCAATTCTGCTCATCATGGTAGAATGTGGTGAAAGAAAATGCTTCTGATTTATTCTGAAATCACAATCTGGACCTCATTTGAGGAGGAGGTGAAACAAGATTAAAGAAATACATTTTAAAAGATTGTGAGGTAACTCTGCCTCTTGTCCACTAGAAGAAAAAAAGGCTGCATGTTACACTGCAGATAGTATTTCATCTAATAAAAAACTTTGTTGTTAGCCCACAAATACAAAGAATGTCACGGAGAAACAATTTGCTTGACTTGCCAATACTGGTAGCAAGGAACAGAAAAATGAGAATGAGTTGTTAGGCAGCTGGCTTGCTTCTGTCATTGCAGGAAGGGAAGAGTGCCTAAGTCAAGAATATTTCCTGGTATGGCACAGGGACTTTGATAGTCTGCTGGTAATACATTTACCAGCTATCTAGTTTTCCCAGAAGAAGTGTCTTGACCTGAACTGACTCATCTGTGTCCCAGGAGGATGACTAATCATTCTGATTTATTATGCTGTGGCCTGCTAGCCATTTCAGCTTTGTTTACATTGGTGCCAGTACAATATTTTATGCAGGTTCTATAGGCATAGTTATTTAAACGAGATTCAAAACCAAGAAGAATTTATCACCAAGTATCCACAAAATTGAAATAAATACAAAATGACACTGCACAACTTCTGGAGAAAAGATGAAACTTTAAAGGGCAGGCAGAGTTTAAGAAGCAAATGAAGCCTAAAGTTAGCTGATAATTGCAGGCATCTTCCAATGAAATTACAAAATCCCAAGGACTCCATTAACCTACAGAAACTCCGTAACAGGCTTTTTACAAGGAAGCAGTGGAGCAGTGTGTTATGGGAAACAATCTCGATCTTATTAAATTAATAGCTCTTGGTATTGAATGTATTTCAGGGGTGGTGTAGCTGCTGTGCTTGGAACCGGAGTAGCTGTGCTGTCTGTTGCATTGCCCTCAGGTCCAGGGACCTTCTTTTCGTTTTGAAGGCGCTGGATAGTGTTGAACAAAGCCCTGTATGCATAGGCCAAACCCCAGCACGTTGCCATGAT
>WYDI02002978.1:32215-60982 GCA_009867235.2 Psittacus erithacus | reverse complement strand
CTGAAAGTTAGAAACACAGTGCTGCACCAGCCATTAAGAAGGAGAAAAAATGACTGCTACTGCTGAACCCATGACAACTGGAAACCATGCTGTGGAACCCAGCAAAAAAAGCCTCTTGAAAAACACAGGTAATGGCTTGGAGAGTATGGGCCCATGTGTCTTCATTTGCAAAAAAACCTTGTTCTACATGAAGCTTTACCCCAAAAAATCATACTTGGGATAGGCATCACTGCCCATATGTTGGTTTTGTGCAATACTGTTACCACCTGCAGGCAGCAGTCAAGGAAACGTCTGCACATGTGACTAAAGCATACTAACCAGAGGACTCAGGAAAGCATGAAAACAGAAGAGTAGCATAGTTGACAATGAGCATTTTCCAGAAGCAACCTAAAATCCACATGCTCAGATATACAGCAGTACCTCACTAACTACAGAAATTTGGCTATTTCCACCAGTATTGCACTTGAGATTCCACACTGTTTGTACCTTACTGATTTACACATAAATTGTGCTCATTTTATTTTATTTTGCTTGCTTTGGAAACTGAGCTTGGGATCTGAGAATCACTCCGGCAAATATCTTTCACCATCTCAACCCATAAAAACAGTTTGTGGCACAGAAAAAGACACTGTTTACATCTCCGCACTGGACTACCATATTGCCAGATTTTCTGACCCAGGACTTTGTCTAGTAATGGAAGGGAGAAGATGACTTTGCTTGCCCAGAACTCCTGTACTGCCCAGTTTCAGTGTGTGCAAAAATGTTCTGAACTGGCTCTGAGCCTGAGACTGAAGTAGTAACAGAGTGTACTCCACTCCCTCCTGGCCCACCGCTATGAAAACGTTTGTGGGAAAATGAGCAGTGGAAACGGGGCAGAGAAGAGTTTTAAGTTTCTCATGCATCTGGAAGAATAGTGGGAGGTATGGACAGGGTGGTCCCTGGAGCAGAAAAATTTGGAGCTCAACAGAGGTAGTTTCTGCTGAGGCAGTTTTAACCAACCATCTGGTTAGGTGATGGGCACATATGTATAAGGCTGACCAGCCAAGTCCTTTCACACATCACTGTGAAGCCTCTTCACACACCATTTCTGATTCTCATTTCCCAGCACACCACATCACGTCACAAATGTGTCAGTCGAGTGCCTTGGCACCTGTATGCTATGCTCTCAGCAACAACCAAGCAATCTAAGGCCAAGACTTGTGTTAACTCTGTGTACAGTTCTGTGGAGGTTGCACAAAATGGCACAGAATACCTCTGAACAGTTCCTGTGGAATTAATAAGTAGCAGAAATGTCACTGACAGAAAAAAACAGCAAGCTTACAATACAAAGATGATACATACTGGATTATCGCTTCTCAGAAGAGAAGCACAACTTGACCAAATAATAAAAATTCATAGACTCATAGAATCAATTAGGTTGGAAAAAACCTTTAAGATCATCAAATCCAGCTGTTACCCCAGGAATGTCAAGTCCACCACTAAACCAGGTCACCAAGGGCCTTGTCTACACAGTTTTTGAAGACTTCTAGGGACAGTGATTCCACCACTTCCCTGGGAAGCCTGTTCCAATTTCTGACTACCCTTTTGGTGAAGAAATTTTTCCCTAATATCCAGTCTGAACCTTCCCTGGTGCAGCTTGAGGCTGTTACCTCTTGTGCTGTCACTTGTTACATGGCCATCTCCTTGCTCCATCCATCTTTCAGCTAGTTGTAGAGTCCTCCTTCAAACTAGTGGAAGATGTAACAAATACCACACACAGAGGGGCACAGCTTAGGCAAACACTGCTCCTACAGGTGACTGTATAATTCAAACAGAAGGTATTGTAGGGCTAACTCTTCTCCCTTTGAACATATCAGTCAGAAGTTCTCTCAAAATTACTCTTAGAAGGAGTTCTTAAAATCTGCTCTCTGAATTTGTCCTAGGGAAGAAAAGGAACTTCTGGGGATAAAAATCTTCCTTAAAATTTTGAACAATGAAGAGTAATAGCACCAAATCCTTACCCTAGCCTCAAGCCAAGGGGGGTTATTTTATCTTGTACTTGTTTCTTTGAGGTCTGCAAGGAATTTCTTGCCTTTCTTTTTTTTCCCTGTTCAGTTTTGTGTGCCTCTGCACTTTCTGGTTCTGGCTTATGGCTGCTAACATACTTCTAGAAAGGCTTCCTTCCTCATCCTACCTCTTATTTCTGGCAAAAATAGAAGAATTTGCAAGCCCAACAAATTCAGAACAAGTGTTTTTTTCTTGTACTGATCAACACTCTATGGTGGTCACACAAACTTCTTACACAATGTTTACTGATACTTGCACAGTCAAAAAAATCTCACAAAAACCCAAGAGATTTTTCTTAGCAGAACTTCTTTTTATAAATGAATATCTAAAGAGAATAACAAATTACTTATTTGAAGAATGTGCCCAAAATTTGTAACCTTACACTTCTTTCTGAGAGAACTGGATTGCTTAGAGTGGCTTTCAGGTAAAAAAATATATATACATTGATACAAACAAATGTCTGCAGCCGAGCATGAGAAACACTCCTTTTAATCCACTGAACTCTGGTATTATTAACGATGTTTCTAATAGACATCTTCAGCCAGTGATAAAAAATATCTTGTATTTTCTCAACTCACTCTCATGAAATGGTCATTTCAAGTGGATCTGTCATTGTGGTTTCCTGGATTTCCTCAGCCTTGTTGGAAAGCTTGTAAATTCCCATGGCTGAGAGTAAGCTAAGGAAGGAAATAAAAAATAGTAAATACCACTTCAGTGCTGTAAGCCCTTTTCTGCTCTTTTTTTGGCTGAGAGTGCATTTTAGGAGATTATTACCAGCTTTTACACAAACTTCAAAACAGCTCCAGCTGGGAATCCATCTGTATGTCCATTTTGCACCCTCAGTTAAACTCCCACCAAATCAGTCTTCACTAGAGATATATACTGGTAGGCTAACGTTTGTCTGAATCAAGTGGGTCTGGGCTGCTAGGTTATTTTACAGGAGTACTTGACAATATCAATACAATAAATGGATGAAGCAACTGGAAGGAAAATCACTTTTTAATATTACATTACTTCCTACAGCTAAAGAGCAGCATGTGTGAAGGAAAGAATAAAATAAATCAGATGTTCTATTTCCTCATGCATTGACCAGATATTTAATATCTGCTATAATTTTATTGGTTTTTGGTTTTGTTTATTTGTTTAATTGTAGTTGCTTTAAACACTGAAAACAAAATGCATATAGAATATTTTTACTACACGGAGGAATGACTGCAGATGGGGAATACTGGAGTGCTGAATGCTTTCTCAAGTTATACCTCTTTCTGCACTCAGATCATGTACTAAAATTGCTTGTGCTACTTACCATTGTATTGCTGCAGATGAGATCAGAATGCAGTCCTGCATAGCTGTGGAGAGCATGAAATACACAACAAGGGATATTAGTTACAGAGTCCAGTTTTACTTTTCACAAAATACCTGTCTCATATCTGCAAATAATCCTATGACTCCTGGAGAACATGATAGTGGAAGAGTCATACTTTCTGAACAGAAGATCCCAGATTTTTCTGCAGTTGTTCCAAGAGAAGATGTAGGAAGAAATGCTGACTAGCATAATGCTGTTAGAGGAATATTGACACTGAGTTGACCTGGTAACAGCACTCAGAGCTGATGAAGAGATTTAAATGGTGCGTTCTGGGGAGGGGTTCAAAAGTCATAACCCAAAATAATTGTGTATACCAGAAATTCAAACAATTTTACTCAGGGTCAGTATAATGAACTCACAGAATTAGTTGCCAAGTAAGAACATGGAAACAAGTACTGCAGTCTAAGTGGCTTGGAAACATCTTGGCACTTTTATGGAGAGAGAAGGGATTAAAGGATATAGTGACAAAACCAAAAACTGGGGTTTAAGAGAAACTAAAGGGGGACAAGCCTGTGAGGTCAAGTGGTATTTTCCTCTCCAGACATCATTTCCTGTCTTTTATGTCAATTTTTCCCAAAGACATCAAGTCAAATTGAATAAACAATCACTAAAGCTTAGATGAGGAATGGACTTCTACTGGATTGAAACAGGGATGAAGCAGCATTATCTTTTCGTCTACTCCATAATAAAAGTAACTGCTAACAAACAAAACCAGATTTCTTTATCTATATACAATGCCATGCATTTGACCCACTCAATCTAATGTAGCACATAAGGTTTTGTCATATCAGCCTCTTCCTGTAACCTTATCTTCTCTGGTCCCATCAGAATACCACAACCAACCAGATAAAAAAATTAAACTGGAATAGCTTAATGTCAGAACACAACACAGCTGTCTAATGTACACTTCACTGGTGACACTCTTCTTAAAGACCATTAGTAGTTCTATATTACCCAGAACATTTGCAGTATTAGCATGAGCACATCATGTGCAATTGCAGGAAGCACATGGTATCATTGTTTTAAGTGATAAAGCACTAATAAAGGCACTATTTTAGACATTTTTACCCTCCTGTCTTTGTAGAAGAAAACCTGTTCCCATTAAAAGGTTGCATCAGGCATAAAATAATTTCAATTCAAAGCTACATACCTACATTACTATATATTAAAAATAATGTATAAAACAAGGTGCAGTTTTAATGTAACATGTCAGGTATTAAAGCAAGACTGCAGTAAAAGTCCTTACTATTTGATTCTTCCAGAAATTGTCCCTACAAGTGAATTAATTCTTTTACATTGTAGCTGCTTTCTTTTGCTTCTTGCATGAGTTGACACAAACTGCAACAGTTGAGGCACATAAAGACTTCTCCAACCAGCTTTGTACTGCTCTGTCCCCCAGACACTTGGGATACCCAAATACTTGGTGACACTAGCTCATGCATTGTGCTATGTCCCAGTTTGTTGATTGGGCTCTAACTTCTTGGTCTCCAGTGCACCTGCAAAAATAAGATCCAAGAAGGAGAGTAGGTAGAATATGTCAGGGATGATTCTTATAATAGAATTATGAGTACACTGACAAAACTATCTTGGAACCTAACTTTTCTGAACAGCATAAACCAAATCACATTTTCCAGAGACAAGTCCTCTTGAATACATATCATCATATAATCACCCAGCCATTGCTTTTCCAAAAGGTGTGAGGGGATCCCTTTGCTGATATTCTGTGAAACATAGCTGTGTCTCAGCAGTCACAATAATGCTTAACTGAGTTGTTCCCAAATCTTTCTTGCTGATAGACTTCCTCACAAGCAAAGGCGCTGAATAGATTTTGCACCTTTCTAATCCTGAGAGAAGTCCCTGGGCATGGCAGCAGCTTGTCAGGTCAGGCAGGCAAATATTCCTCAAGCAATACAGGAGCTTGAGTGGCAGCTGAGTCAGACAGGGAATGAGACAAAAAAAGAGAGCATGGGGCAGACTTGCACTCAGGCAAGGGGATTTGTCCGGAGAGAAGAATGAAAAATTTCAATAGTTTTCTGAATTGCAGGGAGTCTAAACTGGAACAAATCTTTGAACTTTTGAAGCATCACAATCACTTTACCATAGGTCCAGTCATTTCTTTTATTTTTTTTTTAATAGAAAGTATAAAAAAGATTGTCTTATGCATTTTGCACAGAAACCAGCTTTGTCAGCTCAGATCCTGGGGTGCGGCTTTAAAGAACATTCCTCTGACTCTACCCACAGAGACAGCTCTGTAACAGCAATTTCCTCAAACTCTTCAGCTTTCAGTTACCACTAAAAACTGATGTCAAAATCTTCACAGACTGTCTTATTAAAACAGGAAAATGTTTGGTTTTCCTTTCTCATCTTCTTAAAAACAATATAGAATCACACTTTCTTATAACATCTCTGAGCTGCCCTAGAATTTCAGCTAACCTACATTTGTTTCTAACCAGTGTCAGTTTGACACCCCTACCTATCTCCTCTGAACCCCATAGTACTATATAAAGTGCCTTCAGAACTTACCTAGGTTTCATGTAATAGATGAATTTGATATTTTAGGATTGATAAAAAGATAATTTAAATTATAATTGTAACCACTTACCCCATATAAAGTTTACCCCTTACAGCATAAAATCATTTTCACAAATTTGAATTTTGATAAAACTAATCTGTCTTCTAATTTGACCTACAATTAATTACTTCCAATATGCTAAGATCTTAGGGCATTGAAGCTCTCTCTTAATTAAAAAGAACAAGTAATTATAGCTTAATATTCAATTTGAAGCTATGCATTAGTATTATTTTGTATTCTGAGAGACAATGGTTATACAGACAGAAATGCATTTGTGGATTGACACTTCATAATAGTAGATACAAGACAGAGTTTGCCTGCCTAGAACTCTACAGCCCTGATTCTAAAAAAAGAAAAAATATACACAGACACCCCAGCAGAGATTCAGCAAGCTGAAGAAGGCAAAGTAAGGTTTTCACCACCTTCTCCCTCTCCTTCCACTTGTGTGATTAGGCACAGCACATCGGTCACAGACCCCACACATCACACAGGTTATCTATCTGACAGCTGTAAGGCCAGCATAAGTGCAACATGCAGGACACACAGTATATTGCTCCATACTTACCTTAAATTCACAGAGCCTACCCAGCACCCAGGGTACACAGGATATCCTGTGCCTGAGTAGCCACGCGGGCAGCATCTGCACAAGGCTCATTGCAACATAGGCAAACAGAAATATGGGATTTTTATGTGTTTGCTCTGATTTCGCATGATGTATTTGTTATCTTATTGCCCTGCAGGCTCACTCCTACCCACTCAGTTTTGCCATTATGGTTCAAGAGTTTGTCTGCTCTGTACAGGTACGTCTTTAATGAAACAACTCTCATGAGCATTTGTCTACATACAATATCAGTGGTCAAGCAAAACAAGTTACTCTTCTTTCTGAATCCCCCCATACCATTGCTATGTTAAAGTGATTTGGAACAAAGGATTTGAAGCTCATTATTCAATAATGGGTGTGATTCGGATTTCAAATTCTATCTGGTTCTATAAATTACATATCAACAATTGTTTTTTCCTCCTTTTCCAACAGAAAAATAATGAGCTGCCTCTGGCACTCTGCCTGAAAGGTTCAAATGTCAGGGCAGTAATTTTGAATGGAATGGATTTGACTCAACTGATGTGAGAGCAAAAATAGCTATTAGAGATTCCCTGACAAGTTGCTGTGACAGCGAATGGCTTAGAACTGCTTTCACCTGCCTGCCTGCATGACTTTAGCTCTGTCCTGAATGGTACAGCACAAAATGGAACACCAAAAGGAAAAAAAACCTGTCCTAAAATCTCTGTGCCTTTTGCTACTGCTAGGATGAATGGATCTTCCTTTCCTTTCTCAGGTGAGGGATTGGCAAGCAACTATCACAGACTTGTCTCAGTCAAGCTCTGAATCCAGTGCACAAAGGGACTGAGTATGGTGGGCCACAGCCAGCAGGACATAATTCTGTACCAGGAAGGGAGCCCAGAAAGGGAACTTCTGCAATTGCAAGGAAAGAACTGCAATTTAGATGTAGTCACTGCAGCAAAGCATAGAGATCAGGACACGCTTCCGTTGAGCAAGTTATCCACTGTAGGAGCACTCCACAGTGATTCAAGCTTCTAACAAGAAAGCCACAGCTTTCTCCTCAATCCCTCTTGTATAGTGAGCAAACAGCCGTTTGAGAGTTCACAGTACAAACCACCATTCAAGTGCAGCAGAGGGGCCAGAATGAATCGGATCACAGGGTCAAGTCTGTTTTGCCTCTTTAGACCTCACCTTCTCTACTGTAAAATAAGAAGAGCTATCCTGACCATCACTGTAAAGTACTTAAAGAGCTACCAATCAGAAACAGTAAATAATAATTAGCCGTCATTATTCAAGGAGGATCAGGGAAAAGGTAAAACCAAGGTTACAAATATAAACAAGATGGCTTTAAAACACTTGGAGAAGACCGCTCCAGGAGAGGGATATTTGAAATAAGGGGCTCTCCCTCCTCCTCAGAGACAATGCATCAGGAGGTAGAAAAGATGCCAATTCCTTCCCAGACCTGCATGTCTTCACTGTAGCAGCTGATACCTAAACATTCTTGAATTAAAACCAGAATGGGAGAGGTTTGTCTCAATAAACACACTATAGTCATGCTGTTTGACCATTTTATCAGCCACTTCATATTTCTTTAATACAGTCACTCACAGGCTGCCCAAGATCTTTAAATAAGCAGCTGTGAAAAACACCACAAAAATAAAAATAGGCCTTTAAATAAAGGTTTACTGAGAAAAGTATCTAGCTGCATGAGACCAACTCATGTGTCCAGAACTGTCACACATAAAGGACCTTTAAACACTGAAAGACTATGTCTAGTCTTCCTCCATTATGTGTTTTACTGACCTTTTATAGCTGCCTTCTTCTATTTATACGTGTCTGGTTTCCATCTACCATTATCAACTATTTTTCCCTCATCAGTGTTTTCAGTTCTTCTGCCATCTTTCAAGACTTCTGTTCTAGCCAAGCTGTCATGCTAACCTGGCTTCTCTGAAGGCACTGCCTTCAGCTAATTCTGTGCAGAAAAGCCACAAGATTGGAAAAGCATCAGGGAAGGTTCAATTAAGGGCAGTACAGAAGATATACTTCATGTGTGACCTCCCTCCTGCTCTCCAATGACATATCAGCCTCCTTGATCATTCTTATAGATAACAGCAAAAACAACAAATGACACAAGAGAAAATGACTTGTCAAAGGAGATGATAACCTGTGCCACCAATTTTCTCATTAACGGGATGGTTTTGTTTCTTACTGGCACTTATTTTCTGCTAGGGATGAATCAAGGCTCAAAATTCTCAACCTGTTTCTGTTGTCAGGCAAGAGATCATTCTTTCAACTTTTATTTCTGTGATGGGGTACAAGATTAAACACAAAAATTAATGACCAAAAACCTTTTGCCACCTGAAAGGACAACATTTGCTGTTGAATATTTCCAAGATCTTTGATTTACACCTCACCCTCCCAAAAAGTGTTTTCACTTGTCTCATTTGGGTGTCTTCAGGCTTTTCCAGGTTCTTTCTTTCTCTGCTTTCCATTTTTTTCCCAGCTATAACCACAAATACACAAGGAGAGCAGCATGACGCTGTTCCCATAAGACAACAAAAGCCATATGTTTAACACCTTTCAACTGATCTAAATTGCTTGATAGGATGAGAGAGAATTCTCTGTTAATGCAAATTGTTATGGTACACAGGAGATCACCCAATGACTGTTGGCTTACTTGCATTAGTAGCCAGCTTATGCCACTGCTAAGCAATCATGGTCTGACTTAAACTCCAGGTAAAATGGTCAGAATCCTTCTGCACAGGTACATGGTCCTAACAACCTGAAAGGTACAGCCTCTCTCTACTCATCCACACACAGATTCCCTGTACTTGGATCTGTACACGGAATCCTAAGAAAGTAATTTCAGGAAGAGTGTTCTAGATTTCTTAAACAAACAGTATACACTGGAATAGTACTGCCAAGGATTAAAATAATGCCTAAGTGATTTTTTCCAGGCACTCAACAATATGGTGGTTTTTTCATCCAACAGCCTTTCATGTGACACTTTTATATAAAAATGTTTACAGGAAATAGCAAACCTTCCTTTTGTTCTTCAGGCTACAATATACCCCCATAAAATGCAAATGCTGAGTGAAGTCACTGAACTACCTGACACTCAAAAATTAACACATCCAAGTATCCTGCTCAAGATCAAATCGTGGCTCCCAGCAGCTAAACGGATATTTCAAACATTGGATAACTGATTTTATTCCTGGCCTCCAACTGCCACTTTTAATGGGGAGTTATACAGTGAATCTTTATTAGCAAAGACCACGGGCACTAGGGGGTCAAAAAAAGGTGGTTTCCATTTGCACTTGCACAGTGTGATGCTCAAATCTTCATCTTTGCGCAGACTCTTAACACTTGAACTGGGGACTGGGGACTATCACAAAGACAAAACACGTCAAGGAACACACAGTCCTGCAGCACACCAGAGTCTGTGCACTTTCTACCAGACATGTAAAAAAGCCGGCAACAGGTGCTGGGGAGTGCCAGCCAAAAAACCAGAATCCACTTCTGCAAGCACTTTTCCAAAGAAATAAAAATGGTTCAAATAATCAGAGAATTTTCAGGATTGTCTCTGAAATGGGGCTTTTTCAATAAGTGACTCTATCTTAGTGTTCTTTCCTTTCATTAAAGAAAAACATCCAACCCTTCAGTTACTGAATACGATCATCTGTGAGAACAATGAACAAGAGTAACACGGGAGGCACAGAGCATTGTTGCCAACGGATGAGAAAGCTACATGCCCTCAGGCTACTTCGGCTGCCCAAGGTGTGCTGTGAGCGTGTATTTTCACCACCACTAGCCACAGTGCTGCAGCAAACCATGCCAAGGAGACAGGGATACTTCGAGGGATACGACTGCTTGCGGGGTGGCATGTGTGCTGGCTCTGTGACATGATGCCAGCTAAAGATTTTGGGACAGGAACAATCTGTTGGGGCAAGAATTTCTCAAGTGTCCTTTGCTAGTGGAAGAAACCAATCATGAAGCTACACATTGGGTACAAAACAAGCTTCAGGCTCTCTTCACATCTGCTTCATCACTGCCAACTGTGGGAACACAGCGGTTGCTCCTGGAGAAAAGGGGCTTCATATTTTTCCATGTTACGTCATGGGTTTTTTTAACCCTAAGGCTTTATCCTAGTTACTACAGAAGTAAATTGGCAGTTAAGAATTGCTGGCAGTCAGGAGTCCTACTGCTGTAGGGCTGCTTTGTTTCTCAGTGTAAATAGTGTATTTTACATTTACCATCAGAGCTGCAGTAAGTCACAAAATCTAGTTTCAGCCTTATAGCTGCAAGGGGATATATCACAACCTGTGCCAGGAAAGGATGGATGGAGGGGATGCTGAGCACACCTAGATAAAATACAAGGTTTCCAGGCAGCAGGGACAGAGCCAGCTTCTTTTGCACAACAAGTGCAACTGACCAGCAGTATGAAGCGTTACAAACTTCTACATTTCCAGAATTTATCCAAAGAAAATGCTGTTAATTTGAACTACCCTGCTCCAAACCTTCCCAAGGTCGGAAGTTGGACCCATCCTTGATTCCTGCTGCAAAGCTGATGATCCTAAAAATTGAGGTCCAAAACCAAATTAAAAACCGCCAAAAAAAATATTTTCTACAAACCAGAAGTTCTCTTTTCCATCCCCTTGGAATGTGTTTCATTGAATGCAAAGATGAGAATCTTGGCAAAGGTATCAGAATTTTATCGCTTTTTCCAGAGAAGTCCTGAGATATTTACTACCTGCCTAGGATGAGTGTAACAGAATTCATTCTAACATTTCATCCAGAAGAGAGTTCATGAGAAAATAAGAACATGTTTTTTAATGACTAGAACCAAGAGAAATACGATTGAGACATGCCAATTCAATTTTTTCAAAAGCTTATTCATTTACAGTCATAGTAAACTTCATCTCCTCACACTAAGGATGTGCACCTGACAATCTGACCACACAACCATACTGTACTTTGAAGTAAGGGTCAGCCTGCTTTCAGACAAACACAATTGCTTCAGCTCACATCTCTGTTTCCGGCATATTTGTCTTTCTTCAAGAAACAAGTTGAAAAAAAGCAAATCTCTTGAGGGAAAAAGATGTTTCCATTTAGTGAAGGACCATTACTTTATCCATCCTCAGATTGAGAAATGAGTAGCATTGAGCTCTAGGACAAGAAAAGGAATGCACAGATGCTGAACTAGCTGATGAGCAGCATTTCAGTAGGGAGGCAGGAGTACAAAAGTGCAGCCCATCTGAGGTGTAGTGCCTGGGCTTTTCAAAGAAAGCACATCTTGGATGTACAGCAAGAAAATCATAATTCCTTTTGAAATAATTCCCAAGAAAACTGACAGCACTTTTAGGGGCGAAAGTCACACGGGGAGTAGAAGCATCCTGGGTTACAAGAGAGATTCAGAGAAGCCAGGTACCAAAAAAAGGGACCCAGCAGAACTGTCATATATAATCACATGCTCTTTCAAAATCAGCCCCCATTCCCAGCTAAAAATAGACCTCTGTGATGCAAGAAGGGAAGGGGAAGGCAGAAGAGGAGGAATTACTCCCCCCCCCAGCTAGCTTTGTCTGCAAGCACAAGCAGGCCACAGGGTCTGTGAAGCAATAAGATACATGACTAGATGATGATATGTCAGAGCTTAAAAATAACACTGCTGATTGGAAAAGGTCACTGTCCACTGTGCAGAACAGTATTAGGGATGAAACTGCAAAAAGTTTCAGAAGTTCTCTGAAATCTAGAACTTGAAAGGTGGATAGCAACAGCAGAACACTTGGGGGCAGAAAGACAATTCCCAGGTTTATTCAGTCATCTTGAGGTACTCTGAAACTGCCTGCTACAGTAGAGCTGCAAGGAAGGAAAACACTGATGTTTATAACAGGTAATTAGACCTTGTTAAAGTGTTTAACTATACAACGAAGAGGCTCAGGAGAGCCAGAGTGATCAGGATTAAAATTGTTCCAGAACTTGGGCATGGAGGAAAAGCCACTTCTACACAATTAAAAATAAGTTGTAAAAAAAGAGTTTAGGAAATATCTTGTTACTTAGCATGCACTGAATAAAGGATAATTTCACAATTTGCAATGCTCGTACTTAAGAGAAGCTTTTAGAAACCAAATTCAATGAGTTCTGCTCAAGGGACTCTCTTGCAACACCACGGAACATGCAATATCCACAGGTATTGCAACATCTAATTGCAAAATTAAGGCTGTTTTCCTCCAAGTCTCCTCATGCCCTCTTTTCAGCCAATGGTGACAATGTTACATGGGGATAGTTTTCTTTTGGGTTAGTGAGTTGAATTAGTTCAATAGTCATCTGACAGACACCCAGTACATCCAACTCAAGGGAAATAGCAAAACTGGAAAGCCAGAAGCTAAGGAGAGTAAGACCTCTCCAGCCAGTAATACTGAGCTACTACCACAGCTATGTCTGATACTGCAGTGCTACCCACAGACTGCTTGGCTGTCCCCATGGTTAAAGAGAGTTCTGTGGGTCAGTATGGTGCCAAGAAGCTCCAGTATGGACAATGCTGCACTCACCACACACACTGTGGCCAGAGTTATAAAGATCAGGGAGAGAAGTTGTCATGAACATACACTGGCCCATAAGAAACAATTATCTGTGAGTTACAAGCTAGCTGAGGGAGCTTTTAAATATACAAGCTCAGAAATAAAGCACAGGAGTTCATGACCACTGACCAAAGAACAGTGGGTATTTTGAAATGATTTACATAATGCAAGGTTTGCTGGTACCTCTTCCCTGTCCTCCATGTTCTTAGCCAGTCCATATGCTCTGTGCCTGTCCTATGCTCTTAGCCTGCCCTGTGCAAGCTGTGCTGCCATTCAGCGAGACCTTGATAGGCTGGAGAACTGGGCAGGAGGAAACCTAATGAAGTTCAACAAGGACAAGTGTAGGGTACTGCACCTGGGGAGGAAGAACCCCAGTACAGGTTGGGGCTGACCTACGAGAGAGGAGTTCAGTGGAGAAGGACCTGGAGTACTGGTAGATGGTAAGTTGACTATGAGCCAGCAGCATGCTCTTGCGGCCAGGAGGTTCAATAGTATGCCAGGGTGCACTGGGAGGAGTGTGGCCAGCTGGCAGAGGGAGGTGATCCTCCCCCTCTGCTAGACCCTAGTGAGGCCACATCAGGAGTGCTATGTCCAGTTCCGGGCTGCTCAGTTCAAGAAAGATGAGGAGTTACTGGAGAGGGCCCAGTGCAGGGCCACAAAGATGATCAGGGGTCCAGAGCATCTCTCTTATGAATAGAGACTGAGGGAGCCGGGCCTGTTTAATCTAGAGGAGAGAAGACTGGGTGGAGATCACATTAATGCATATAAATATCTCAAAGGCAGGTGCCAAGAGGATGGTGCCAGACTCTTTCCAGTGGTGTCCAACAACAGGATAAGGAGCAATGGCCATAAATTAAAACACAAGAATTTTCACCCCAGTATGAGGAAGAACTTCTTTACATTGAACAAAGTCAGGGATAGGAAGGTGGATGGAGCAGGACTGTTCCTTCTCACTGGATAAACAGCAATGGCCATAAATTAAAACACAAGAATTTTCACCCCAGTATGAGGAAGAACTTCTTTACATTGAACAAAGTCAGGGATAGGAAGGTGGATGGAGCAGGACTGTTCCTTCTCACTGGATAAACAGAGGTTCATCATAAAACAGTAGGTGACTTCGCTGGTGGAGCAAGTACCAAATCTCTCTATATCTCTGGGTAATTCTGTCATTGGGCACTCAGGCACTTTAGATAAAAGAGAGAGGAAGATGTTACCTGATCAATCAAGTATTTCCTTCAGCTGCAGTTCTTTTTCCTACAGGAAGTGCTGGCTTGTGTAAGCCACTCAAGAAGCAAACATCAAAGGACTCCTCTATCACTTAGGGTAATAGACTGTACTTGAACTCTACTCAGTGAAGTGAAACTTCCTAAGCTGAGAGCTGAAGTTAAATTTGTTATTCCTGGCAAACTGCCCAAGAGGAAATGGATCCAGGACAGAAGTTTGTTCGTTAGATAGCAGTGAGAGATTGACACTTTTATAATAAGCCAAAAAAGCAGGGAAAACAGAGTTACTGAAATCACTGATTGTTCTAAGATCTACTATTAGTGCTGCATTGGTTATGATACCTCCTTTTTTGTAACTGGCAAATAATGGAAAGCAGAAAAAGTGAAACATTAGTAAGAAGGACTTTGATCAAGGGTTCTGCACATGAGGCTGACTCAGAAAAATAGGAGGAAAAATCACATCATCAGCCACATTAGGTCCTTCACATATACTACCTGTTACTTCACAAACAGACTGGGATCAAAGAGGCTCCTTCACTAAAGACACAAGGTATAGACTGTCAATTCTGGCCACACATAGCATTGTCTGCCTGTACCCTGCCCACCAGTGCAAAAAAAGCGATGTAAGGAGCTCTCAGTTGTTTGGTAACATACATTGCAATGTACAGCTAGGATCCCACTCCAGTGTGCTGTCCTGCAGATCTGCTTGCCTTCATGTCTAGAGGTACGTAAGCTCATAGACCCCCTGCCATACTGTGGCACACAGCCTCAGTCAAGCCAAGCTCTAGAAAGCCAACAGAAAAACTGGGCTTTGGTGAACAGGCAGCAAAAAAGGTTTCTTTGCACTGAAACTCTTTGCTATGTTTCTCAAAACAACCAACTGCACCTGACAGCCACACCTCATGCAAAAACATGATGTGAACTTAACCCAGTCATCTCCCAGGCAGAGCTCAATTAAGATGCCATTTTCTAAGAAATCTGAAGTTCCATTTTGACTTTGGGATTAATGACGGTTACCTCTTTGTTAGATAATAACAACAAAAATATTCCATGGTAACATTCCATTTTGGAACCTTCTTTACTGTCAGTAACTTATAAGCAGCATTAAGACAGACAATTCAAACTAATGAAACCCCCAACAAGAGCAAAAGCAGTGCATTTACCAAAATACCAAGGGACTTGATCTCTGCAGGCATTTTTTTAGTATTTCTTTCCACTTCGCTATGCCTGGAGCATAGTTTAAAGAGCTGATTACGTATATAGATTTAAGAACAAGTCCAAATACAAAGAAGTGCTTCTGTGCACATTTGTTAATGACTTATCTGAAGTTTATTGCACAGATTTTGCAATATGAAGGAATTAGAAATATTGCTACATGCCATTCCTTGGTATTTTGTTACTTTGGTAAAATATTTTATTTGGAAAGCCTTTGTCTAAAGGTTAAACAGTCCCCATGTAATCTATGAATGAAACAGAAGAGCACACTTAGGTGTCTTATCCCTGCTGCCAGTATCCCATACTTGCCAAAACTCCCAGGCTGCAGAGACACTGGCAGCTCCCAGAGTGCATTTGCCACCTAGTCCTTTCCTTCCATGTGGACAAGGCAGACCGGGATCCAACCATCACACCCTCTGCAGATGCAGAAAAGTGTTTTCAGCTGCTTGAACCATGAGTGCTGACTATAGATATTCCTCGTCTTTAAAAAATAAAATAATAAGGCACATGGAAGCATCCTATGGATCAGTCTGAGGCCATGAGCTGCCGAACTGACCCATGCTGGCTCTGCCATACACCACAAAAAGAGATGCAACTTGAACACTGTCCAAATACTTTACCTTAGTTTCTGCCTTGGCCTTGGGGAAATTGTCTTTTGGGAAGGAAAGATTCATCAGTAAGCATTTATTCATAATTAAGTAAACGAGTTACTGTACAAATTTAATTGCAAATAATGTTTGCAACAGGGTTGGTGTAAACCGTTTGCTTCTTCAAAGCCAAGATATCTGCAAACAGGTAACAAACAGCTCCACCTTTAAATTAACAGTTTTAGCTAGCTAGGCTGTCACTTTTCCAGCTGCAAATCAACTAAAGCATTTTCCTCCTTAGCTTAGGGAAGAAGCCTCCAGAGACCGTGAGTCAGTGAATGAAAACTGTTTTGGGTCCCATGGCAAAGAAAGTACTTTGCACCCAAAAATAGATACATTTCTTGTGGGAAAAAACAGCCCAGCTCCTTCCTCTCCCATAGATAATAATGCAAATGTCAGACACCTCCCAGGCCCCATTCCTAGGAGCATTGCAACAATTACTTTGGCGTTTGTTTTTTTTTTCCTTAAAGGTTAACTTGTACCTAATCACAAATGGAGACCCAACAGCCACCAAACACAGCTCACTGCTTATGGCAGGACGAGATGTGGGATGTAAGGTTGCCACTACTGTTGAAATACTATGGCTGCAAAAATACAACAGGATTCAGGCACTTGGAAGACATAAACCTGCAGCTGGAAGGCAAGGCCAAGAGATGGGTAAAGGTTAAGTGCAGAGGAGCAGGCAGTGCCTGCATCAGTGCACAACAGCGAGGGGCTCCAAAGCAATGGCGGGGAGCTTGTGTACAGGAAAAACCTACCTGCATGCTTGGGTTTGCATTACGCAGCAGAAAGCCCACATGATTCATTTACTGCGCTGATAGTATGTCCTATAGGTCAGGGGCTGTACAAAGTGACTGACAATGAATTAACGTGCTGTTAAATCTGGTTGGCTGACTCTGGTGGGCTGAAAAAGTACAGAAATGTAGAGTAAAATCCTTTTACTCAAAGACAATATTCAAGAGTAAAAAGTATGCCATGTATACCTTAATAATGCAAAGGCTTTCAAGCAATGGATTCAGTGATTCTAGCATAAGGGCCCTTGCAACCCTTGCACCATGACAATGCTGCCAAGCCACAGGACCTGAGGTGTTGTAGGCTTTATTGGTTGCAGCACAAAGCAGCACAGGTTAGCCTGAGCCTGCTGGAAAACTACAGCCCCAGTACTGGCAAGCACAGAATCTGAGCTCATCGCACAGCATCATTGCAACACCACCGTGTCGTGCTACAGCATTGCAACATTGCGTAAGGCCACAGCTAATCAGAAGTCACTTCTCATCCTCAACCCTTCTGGACCCCACGTTACACCTACATTAACTTTGTACTGAGTTTGCAGACAGTGATCTCTTGGCCAGGGACACAAGCATGGATAGATGCAAGGACACTCCCCACAAGTTTTTCTGGTCTATTGTTCTCATTCCATTGGATAATTCCTACTTCAAATACACCCCTACAAAAAAAATAACTAAAACAAGAAAAAAGAAAAATGTCCCAGGCAGGCAGTTAAACTGCAGCCCAGGCTGTGTGCTACCACAGCCGGCTCTTCAAAGCTCTTGCAGTCCCAGAGGAGTTATGAAAAGAGGGAGGAAATATCACAAAAGCTGGCTTTGCTTACTCACATCATTGGTGCAGACACACTTGTTTACATTTGATTGGCCTCATCTAAACTTTGCTGGAGGTTGACCATAATATTTACAAGCTAAAAGAACAATTATGTAGCTGAGAGCAGCTAAATAGAACAAAACAAAACCAGAGAGACAGAAATCATGTCATTTGTGAAAATCAAAAAAAACAGAGATACCAGACCACACATCCTCCCCACGCTATACAGATTTACACTGTGGCACTATTTGTGCTGCTTTACTGCAGAATGGATGTTCTTTGAGTTTAGAAACACTTAAAAGTGCTTATGTGCTCCATGTACTGATTTGTACCATAAAAAATGTATATGAAAGGATATTTCCTATGCCTCATCTGTTTTTTTACAGAGTCTACCTTTAAAAGACCAGTATCCTTTCCTCTGGGACCTGTTTACAGTCTGCACCTGTGATGGTTTCTTCAGTTTGAATCTCATGGGCTGTATTTATTACATAACTGTTTTCCCTCTTTTAGACACTATTAATCATCCCTCTGCCAAGATCTTCTTCCCACACCAGGCTTTACTGTACATTCCTTGCATGTTCGTACCATGATGTCAGTCCAGAAGTGGAACAAAGATAAGAATGGCTCAAGATTTTCCTTCAAACGATCCCTTTTCTATAGAGCTATGTATAAAATTAAAACCTAATACAGTGGAATTCGGAAAAGGCCAGGTTTGGGGATTTGTGACCCTCTCATATTCCACATCTTTATTTCCTGAAAACTAAGAGAACATATGCAAAATTATTTTAGAAAAAAAGACTCTAGAAATATGGAGACCACACAACGTGGCTTTCTAATCCCTGGTAAAGCAATGGTAAAGACAAGTATGTAAATTATGTCTGCAAATGTTTTCATAATAGTTTGTCAACTATGCTTGAAAAATTATGAATTTTTTCACACTTTTCTATGTTTGGGAGAGTGAGATTGTCGCATATATTTAACACTTTTTTGCACTGTAAATGATAATTTATGTTTTAGAACAGCAAGAAGAAAAGAATGCTGAGACACAATTTCCATTTATTTCCATGTTTCAGAGATAGGATGGACTCCAGACTATTAATTATGGTCTTTATTTTATGAAAGAAAGCAAACCCCAATAATTTGGCAAATCACCATTCTTGGGCAAAAGCTCATCCTACTGTGGTTTATTTTGACTCAAGTACTCAAAGTAGGTAGGTTCCAACTAAGTAAAGATCTCTGCCTCATTTTGTTGTAACACTAACGTTGTAAAGAGTAAAGACTCCACACAACAACATAGCCATGTACCAGAAGACCAGTGCTATAACATGTCTGACTGTCAAATATCAGCCTATAAAAATACCTAGGCAGCTCTGTTCTTCTCTTGGAGTAAAGAAGAGAGCTGTTCAGCAGAACAATGTTTACTTTATTGACAGATTTTACTGTTATCTGTTACCCACCAGTGGGCTCCATTTGCAGTTTTCATCATAGAGTAATTGCTTATTAGAGACACTAGCAGGTTGTTTATTTGAAAACTATTATGCTAATAAGGAGCAATCATATTAGCAAGGTGTGCTCTTTAAAACTTTATTTGTTTATCCTCAGGGACTAAACTTCTGAAACCCCAAACCTTTTGTTACATACTGAAAGATTTGAAAGTAAAATGTCAGTAGCTGTTTTCTTCCACATCTGAGAAATTTGTCCAATAATAATCAGTAGGTTTATTGCCATCATAAATAAAAAGAGCTGCCTCTGACAGAAAGATATTCATGGGATTGAAGACCATTCTGTACATAACCATTTAGTAGCTAAGCAGCCTGCAAAAATTATGTTGCTGCTATATTTGCATATTTTCTTATTATATATGTTACTATAGCTATAATATAGCAACTTTAGTATATTATTACGCCCAAAGGAAAGGAGGAAATTAATAGTAGCATCACTTCTAAGGCTCCAAAAAAGCACCTGTTTCCCTTATCCTTTGAGCCTTAGGGGGCTTCTGATCTTGGACTAATAAACTACCTTCATAATAACCTACATGGGACTAGTTACATTTACACATCCCAAGACAACAAACAAACCAAGAAGTGCTAACAGCACAGTTGCACTCTTGGAAGAAAATCCTTTCACCATTGGCACAGCTGAAAGTTTTTGCTATGCTGTTGCTGTTTATTATTTTGCTGTTCTGTGGGTTATTTGTACTGTACACAGCATAACTTTCAGGCAAAAATGAAGAAAAAAGTCTTGCAGCGGATAGTGCCCACAAGCATAGTAGAGCTGCAGTGATTCCAACCTGACTGCATGCCAAAGAGCAATGCTTATTATTATTTACACTGCACTAGCACACAGACTCAAATTTGGGATCAGAGCCCAATACTACTAGGTGCCTTGTAAGCATGTAGGTGTAGAACCTTCTGGCCCATGAGGCTCATAACCTAAAAGATGACCACAAAACAAAAAAAAAACAAAACCAAAACCAAACGACAAAACAACCAACTATCAGAAAAAAAAGCAAGCAAGCAAAAAAGAAACAAAAGCAAGCAAACAGCAGAGCAGGGGAAGAAGAGAAGGAAAGAACAACTTGCACAGGGTCTAAACAAACACAGCTCAGCTCACCTCCTGCCTGCTGGCTCACCTCAGCAGTAACTGAGTGTAGGATGAGGCTTTGGATTAAGTAATCAGACAAATCTGTGTAAAAATGGAAACAGGCTGGATTTTGTTATGCAAATATATAGATATTAGGTACTGTAAATATCATAGTGCTTTTCCTATCTCCCTGTTTATGTGTACACACAGACCTGCATGTGTACTCACACATGACTCATGATACAGTTCAGCTTAATTCAGTCTTACTGCAGTAGAAGCAAAGCACTGAAAAAGAAGGTAACAATGCAGAGAAGCAGACATGTTGTATCAGAACCTCATGTGCCTGTGGGCTGGAGTCTAAAGCCAGAAATCCTGGTACATTTTGGAAACTCTTGGACCTGGAACTGGGTAAGCACACCTGGGTAACTACCTGAACTTCCACTTCACTGACTTCGGATAAGGAATGAGGGGCAGACATAGATGAATTCTTACAACAAAACTAAAATTCTTGTTGCAGTCCTTATAACAGTAACTGCAAAGGAAAGAGAAATACATAAAAGGCTTCGTTCTGAAGCTTTAGCTGCTCTTCAGGAAAGAGACCTATCGCTTTACATAACACTTTACAAACCAATGCTTGCTCCAAAACATGTCTATTAACAGTAAAACTTGCAGATCTGGCAGTCTTCCAGTCCTGGGGTTGCCTTTGTGCCAGAGAAGATTCTCTGAGTAAAGGCTGATTTACCTCATTACAAGTCCAAAGAGTTCCTAGGTCTGAAAGCTCAGCTAAAGATCTGTGCACTGCGAACCCTCCCAGCCTGCCCCCTGCTCTGCCAGCTACTCAGCCCCCCTCAGCTATGCTGGGGGTCTCCCTTCTATGCCAAAAGGCTACCCCACACCAGGAGTGTCAGGACAAAAGCCAGTTTACATCTGAGAGCACACAAGAGCATGTGATGGAGTCCCGTATTTTAAGAGATAATTTAAGCCATCTCTTGAAACAGGTCTGTGCCCATTAAAGTTCATCCTTTAAGTCTTTACCGTAAATTGTGTGCCTGTGCATACACTTCCTGCATGTACTTCAGTAGGATGTGTGCTTCACAACATATGATCCAGCAGAACTGGGAGTAGGACAGTCCCCTCTATTCATCCTCCCCTGCCCTGGATTTTGCAGGATGCTGTTTCACCCTGCCAGCACACAAGGGTGGCAGCCTATGGGCAACAGCTTTTCCAGCTCTTCCTCAGATACTTACATCAGTTGGCAGAAATGCTTTAGAAACGGCAAGAGGGCTAGATTTTCACAAGTGGTGTTTATTTTTCTGGAATAGCATATGTAGTCAGCTGCATGCTCTCTTCATCAAAAAGTCTTGTGATCTGTACACCCTTAAGCCAGTCTCCTGTGTCTCTTGTCCCTCTTGAACATCTTTTAAAAAAATAAATAAAAAACACTCCGCACTTTATGGTGTGCTCTCACAAGCACAGTCTTGTTTGCTAGCACATAGTGGGAGTATGGGATAGCTTTGTGAAAAGCTATCTGTTCCAGCAGGTTTATATTTGAAGGTGACAGTAATGAATGGGATCAGCCTGTTCTACGCCAGCAAGAGATGACTCTCAGGCTGAGACAGGCAGATTTGTGTCCACTTGTGCTCCACCACCACAGCTTTAAAGCCCTTCTCTTGGACTCACCCTTGCTCCAGGTTGTTGCTAAGGGAACTAGCATGTGGGAGGTAGTTTTGTTTTTCCATCTATAACCTTCTGACTGCAGCGCCGGTTATCGCCTAACTTAGGAGGAGAGCTGCACTGGCTTCATGCGCAGAAATGCCCTTCTGAGGGAAGCAATGCCAGGCTCGAGCAGCTCCAAAGACCCACACTCCACATGCCTCTTGTAACCAGGGTGCCTGGGCCCTGCTGCTTTCACACAGGGAATGACACTAGGCAACACCTTCCTGCCTGGCACAACTGAACTAGGAAAGCTGAACAACCAGCCACAATATTGGCTACTTGCTCCCCTACTTCATCACTGTGCAGCTGCTGGATGGAAAGGCAACATCCCACCAGAGATGATGTCAGTCTGACTGGGAAGTTCAAGGTGTGGAGGGAAATGAGAGCACAATGTATCTGGACAACTGCAATGAGCCATCACAGCATATCTCAGAAATTCAAAATCACAGGTTTAATTTTTGTGCAGTAAAGTAAGACTTGCAGAGAACACAGTCCTGAAAACAGCTCGCTCTCTTCTTCCTTCACACTTCCCAAGATCTTTTTTCTTCCAGTTTTGTTTGTTTGTTTGTTTGGGTGTTTTTTAAGGTCAGTTTTAGTGTCCAGCAAGAACACTAGAGGAGCAGAGAAGGTGGGGATTTTCCTGGGCATTAGACCGAACCCAGCTCTGTAGGGCAGCCCTCAGTCTTTCAACTCTGGCTTTGTGTTACTGCCCTGCTCTTTTCTCGGGGATTGACTCAGCAGCAGTGTTTGAATTAAGTGCTGGATATTGAACTAGTTTTCCTCCATTCCTCTGCTCCTGCAACTCCATTAAATTTCCACTGGGTATTTGAAAATAACATATATATGTATGTGAGCATATATATCTATATACACACACACACGTACGCACATGAAACAGAGCTCTTATAAAAGTTTGCATCCCAGGAGGAAGCCAGCATTGGTTTCTTTAAATTCAGAGTGACTTCTAACTTATGAAGGAATTCATGTGTCTGAGAAGCAGCAGTGGAAATTTGTCCTCCAGTGTTTCCTCTTATCACTCATCAAGGTTTTGGAGTACATTCACATCTCCGTAAGGGCCCTGAAGAAGCTTTACTGAAAAGCCTTGTTCCCATTAGCAAATCTGTGAAGTTTTCTGAGAGACTGACATATGGGAATACAGACAGATGTATCACATTCATTGATCCTTGCTACCCCAGCTTCCTAGCTTCGGTGTTTAGCTCCCATACAGCATCACGAGGTGTTAAAGCCTTGATATTTTATCCACTCTTTTGCTTGTCACAATGCAGAATACTGTGAAATATTAATATTTTTAAGCAAACACATGAGCTCCCAGGACTGAAGAATCTGGCAAAGGTAAGACATGACAGTCTGGGTGATGGCCTAATCTGCTGAAATCGTGAGGAGCTCAGGCAGCACACACACTGCAAACCTTCAAATGTTCTGCTAATATTCAAGACAGAAAGGCTGCCGCCATAAATCACATTGTCTGCAAAATATCCTGAAATGACATCATCATGCTCTATATTTGCGAGATAAACTATCCACTTTCCTCGGCCTCCCTCAAACTTTATCATAGACAAAGCAAAAGGAAACATAACAAAAAGAAATCTATGTAAGAAGCCATTCATTTTTATCTGCCTGGACCTCCAGGACATAGTTCATTTCTTCTCAGCACCATTTCCCTTCTTGGAGACATCATACTTGAGCAGTAAAGTATCTAATTTAAGTGAGTGTTAAAAAATTGGCAACTCCAACATTTCTGAAAGAGTTGAATATGGTTCTGGGACCAAGGCACAGATTGGCACCCAGGTCAAGGTGTTTTTCAGGATCAGAATTGCTTAAAGGGGTCACATGGAGATGGAGCACAGATACTTAACATGAACTAGCGAGGACTGAAATATATTCAAAATATACCTGTATGAGGCCTTCTTGATAAACTCCCAGGACATAAATGTCATTTGCTCTTTGCATTGATTACAAAAGGGCAGAAATATGGAACAAAGGACATGTATATTTAGTGAGCAATGGGGCACAAAAGCAATTAGAAAGGTTGGCTTCCCCTTTACTTGCTGCTACTACTACCTTTAACTGTCAAAGTTTCAGAGGAGATAGATCCTTTTGACCCAGACATCTGGGGCTCATGAGTACTCTGATGTACTCTGCATTTTGTCCTGGGCAGCAGAGCGATTTTCAATGCTGAACCCCGGATGATCCCCAGGGCTATTTCTGGCCACCCTTCTGCTGGAACCTGACAGGAAAGCACTGGCCCCTGCAGAAACTTTTGCAAACAAGCCCTCTCAAACATCAACAACTGAAACTTGAGTGTATTACAAATGGTAAAGAAACACCAAAAGGTTCTTTTCAAACCAGAAAAAGGCTGTTATCAAATGATTTAATTTCCCTGCTAAACTGTATAGTGAAAAATTAATTGCATGTAAAGACCACTTGACTGGGAACGCAAAGAAGCCTCTCGTTGAAAGCTTTAATTTGCCCTTTATCACACTGTTTTGCTTCATATTCTATAAATAGCTCGTGTGCACTGTTTTTCCTTTTGGCCTCATAACTATGAACTGGTTCCTCACTGGCTCTGTGGAGTCTGAAGAAAATCTCCGGAGAATGCTGTAAGCCTATTTCATAGAAGCTCACAAGTGGATTAATTTAGAAACAGGACTCAGTTGGCATGTTTCAAAATATGTAATAATCAGGGCTGTTTGTAATAGATTCATCTCCTTCTGCAGGAGAAATCAGGAACCAGCGTAGCTTGGTTTCTGCAATCTGCTTTTAGTTACAGTTAGGCTGCAGTTTATTTTTAGTAACAAACTGTTTCCCTGAGACAGATTCGGCTCCTCATTAGCACTGGGAGTCTTCTCCACAAAAAATATACTGTGAAAATTCCTTTTAGCCTTGACTAGACCTATCCATTAAAACACAAACTCAGTTCTGCAAAGAGAGATTTTACAATTCATCTTGTCAGTGATAGGAGATAAAGACACTGGAAACAAATTGTCCCTCTCCCCTGAATTTTTTGCTTAGTATCAGCACAGTTTCCTTTAAAAAGGCAGGAAAATCTGTTAATCTGATACATGTATTGACAGCTTAAGGAAAAGAAGCATAATTGAAAAACGGTTTGAATGAAAAGCAGTAAAATAACAGTTGTGTTGAATTTGTGATTTCATACCACTTAACTGCTGCATCAAAAAAGAGGCTGGGGGAACCCTCTGCAGTGACTCCTCTAGACAGGCTAATAGGCAGGTTGGAATCCAAATCATCACCTTTAGCAACTGATCTTTCCTGAGGGAGTTTAATCTGCTCTGCTTCCCATTTCACTGCTGGTGCCAGCCACTGCTGCCACAATAGCAGACTGGTTGTACATATTAATCAGTATTTTCCAGGCCTTTTTCTTTCTGTGACACCCTTTCAGGCAACCTGAAGGCACCCAAACTTCTCTCTCATTTCCAGAATCAGAAGTGCCAGCTTGGGTCAGATCAAGGGCCCCTCCAGCAGGAAGAGAGTTTGTAATCAGCCAACACCAAGGTGTTTAATAGCTATGAAAGCCTATTCTCCAGATGTGCTTAGTTGTGCTTATTAGTTCTTAAAAGTTACCCACAGCAAGCAGAGGAGATTTACCTATGCTTTCATCACCCTATGGGTGATGAAAAATATCTCCCCTACAACATACTGACAAACATCAGCAGACGGTGATCCTGACACAGAGCAACCTCTCAAGTCACAGTCCTGCAAAAAGCAGCTCCAATCTTGCCCCAAATTCTGGGGTAAAAGATAAACTTGCTTCTGCAAAATATTTGCTTTACTGAAGATGAACTCTACCAGCTGCTCAAAAGAGCTGATTCCAAAACTGCCAAGTGTCAGAGTTCAGATGTGCCATTTGGCACATTTGGAGCTGTGTAGGTTTGGTTGTTTGGCTTGTTTGTTTAATTCTTTAGCTACTTTAGCTACTACAAATGAAACATCATGTTAGAAATTTTGCTCCTTCAAATTGCTTCAAATTTAGTCAACCTACTGGAGTGGATTCCAATCTATGCCTGCCTAAAGCTTCAAGCACTAAAATGTCCTGACAGTTCAAGTGTTACACAGAAGTTTTACAATTTAAAGAAAGTTACTCTGAACTTCCTTAAATTCCCTAAGGAATACATTTCCATATAGTTTTCCAGAAAGATAAAATTTTTCCTTAAGAACAGTGTTTATTTTGGTTATGTTCAACCACTGTTTTCATACCTAACAACAAGAAATAAACCCCACTTTACTCCAAAGTATGAATGCAATCTTGACTGTTAATTGTCATGGCACTACAAAAATACCACTGAAACTGGTATGAAAATTGCTCAGAGACATTGGTGGAGCCTTTTCACAAGCCAGTGCAACAACTCCTCCAATTCATATGTATTCACACATACAGCTTTCACATATATGGCTGTGTTTGGTTTTGGAAATGATGTCAACTGGAAAAACATCATTTCCTGATGTAAGGGATGCAGCCTTCACAGACTTTTCATTGAAATCGCACTGGCTGGCACAAAAATTCTTAATCCCCTTCTTGTAACTAACCTCGACCCTTGACCCTCTAAGGTTTCACAGCTAATTGCCTGAGCCAAAGCACTGACTTGAGGGAGAGCTCTGCAAATGTTGGATTTCAAAGAGAAACAGATCATTTTATATCAAACATGAGCATCCTCACAGGCAACGGCATCTTTCTGCTTTGGATTTCCCTTATTTTGTTTGCCTTCATCTTAACTGCAATGTCATTTCAACAGGAATTTGGGTGCTATGTTATTTCAACAGGAATCTGGGTGCTTAGCTTTCTGGTGATGGTATCTGTAGTAGCACCACAAATGGCCCTGCATTCTTTGCATATTTGGTGGCATGCATCAGCCCAGTTTGGAACAAAAGCTTTGTTTTGGACACATTGCTGCAGACTGTTGCCTGATCCAAACTGCCTGCTTCCTTCTGAACTTCTAAACAGCAAGGACAGGTAATTTTGTAGTTTTTAACAGATCCAGCCTCAGAAAATCTATTTGACATTGCCTAAATATGAGCTGCATTTTGGATCCGGGTTTGTGTTCTCTTTTTTGAATTTACATCACATTCGCCAACAGCTTAATGCCCAAAAGACAAAAGAAAATTTACACAGAAACTCTAGCTACAGGAGAATTTTACTGGCAAAAGACTCTAAATATGTTCAATCAATGCAAGCCTGGGTGTTATATGAAGATCCATTGCAAATGCTAATTGGGAATCCACATACACAACTACTGCGCACAACAGTTTCATTTGCAATGTCTGGATATTCAATATGGCCTATCTGTTCACTGCTCTAGTATTTTATGCAAAGAAACAGCATCTCTTTCTTCCCACATACAAGCTGCAATGCTGGCTGCACTGGGTCAGAGGACAGTTTATCTTCCACATATTCTTCATCATAGACATACAGGGAACAGAAAGGTGACCTTAGATGCAGTCCTGGCTACTTTCCCTACTTGGTAAGCAGACAATTTTGGTAGGAACAGACAGTAACAATACTGACTTGAAACCGAAGCGAACAAATTTAATCCCCAAGTACTTGAAGAACTCCAGAAGAAGGATCTTTGCAAAAGAAATCAGTTAGGGACACTGAAAGGACCTCTAGTCCATCTTGGGTCCAAAACCAGTAAGAACTATCTCCATGTCCTTTTTAAGAGATATTTTCCTTACCTGCTGTTTAAAATCACCACAGATTTCACAGTCACCCAAGCAGTCTTTTTCTGTTCATTGCTATCCCTGCTTTGGATAGGTTTTTTTCTCCCTTCTGTTTTTTTAATGCCTCCTTTAATCTTTTCTGCTGCACCATAGTTCTATTACTTGATGTTCCATCTACTGCAGAGCTTTTTGCTCTCTGCAAGCAACATATTGTTCTTCTTTAGAGTACCCATTTCCGTATTTGAAGACTCTTGTAATGTTCCCTCTGGTCTTTTATTCTCTACACAATCCAAATTGTTTCAGTCCACCTTCTAAGATTGTTTCCTGGTCATTAGATCATTCACACTTTGGAGCCTCTCCAATCAGTCCACACCACTCTTGAACCTACCATTCATCTTGGGATGTCCTCCTGGGACATTATTACCATATGAAACTACTTTTTTCCAGACAGGTTTTAAAATGACAGCTATTAAGATGAGGGTTGTGTCTTCAGTGCCCAGTTAACTTGAGTTTTTTGCACTTGCGCTGATTTCTCCCCAGTTAGCCTCATGTCACAGAGTCACAGGAACAGAGAAGTAGAAGGAATCACAGGGAATCATCTAGCCCATATCCCACCTCTGAGGCAAAATCAAGTGCCATGTATCTATACTGTTTTTAAAAGACTTCAGCAGCAAAGCCATCATGACCTCCCTGAGCAGACTTCAGATTAGAAATTCTAAATCCCTGTTCACCCCGGGATGTCTCAGTCAGTGGTGTGCCCACCTTACCACAACAGATAAAAACAGCCTAATTTGCTTATAAGATTGCCATGTGGGACTGTGTCCTAGCTTGGTTTTGAAAGAAGGAGCAGTAGCACCAGTACAGAGTGGCACCATGATACTTATTTATCATATTTGTGTCATGGGTTCAGCAGTAGCAGTCATTTTTTCTCCTTCTTAGTGGCTGGTGCAGCGCTGTGTTTCTAACTTT